>JAKELI010000127.1:0-104186 GCA_021525025.1 Lactarius hengduanensis
CCTCGCTACGCTAAGCTCAAGTGAAAGTTGAAGTGAACTGTCTGGCCTTCAGAACTCAAGCCTAGCGCGGAGATAGATCATGCGCCGAACCTGAAGTCAACGTGGAGCGTGCTAGTACACAAGGAAGCCCTTATACAGGGGTTCAGTACGCGTGTCCACAGTGTCAGGCTGAGTGGAGAACCAAGAGGACAAGTTCAGATTGGAGAGTAAGGAAATACAGAAAGATACGCACCTGAGTGGAGAACCAAGAGGACAAGTTGGTTCCACTCAGGACACTACAGGAGGGTTTATACACTACTGATGCTGACTTTGAATTGAGTCTAAACACTATTACTAAGTGTATAGTAAGACTCCGTGACTCAGAGGCTGACACATCGTGTCTAATAATAGCGCTATCTATTGTGCTGACTGATGCACTTTGTCATAGCTGCTGACGCGTCTCTTTATCTGCTGAGTAAAACCTAATACAGCGAGTAAGCGTAAACTACTAAGCATGTTCTAGAACGTTCTAGAGTCCTTCCATCTTATCTACCAATCATGAGAGTCCGTATATAAAAGGGAATGTGACCGGATTAGGTTGTCCTGTTAAGGGATGCAACTATCCCAGGGTCACGTGCTTGAGGGTGCACATGGTGGCAATCATGTGACTAACAAAGTCTCGTACTTTGGCCCTTTATATCTTCACCATATAATCCGTATAAAATACAGAAAAATAGGGAAAATAATACGCGTCCATGACATCACCCCCCTTCTTAAGGGTCGACGTCCGCGTTGGCCTCTGTGTACATATGAGACGCTTGCCAAGGCAAGGACAGCGTAGATGAGAGCTGCTATTTTTCTAGGTGCACCGGATTCAAGGAGTGGAAGTCCTTTACTTTTTCCGAGGCGTGGGCTAGAGTTTTAGCTGGCTCCCAGGTGTCCTCACCCTCACCATAGCCTGTCCAGCGAACTAGGTACTTAAGAGTACGACCAAAGAGCTTTGAATCTCTTATGTGGTCAACTTCGTACTCTTCTTCCCCTTCGACTGTAACAGGGTCTGGTGGTGGTGGCGTAAGCCCATTAACTTCGTTTCCTTTATAAGGAGAGAGGCAGTCTACATGAAATACATCATGGATCCGTAATGCAGGGGGTAGTGCAAGCTTGTAGTCGACAGTCACTTCTGAACTTCAGTGACTTCAAATGGGCCTAATTGTTTTGGGCCCATTTTGGACGACTGCTGATGTATCTTTATTTGCTTAGCTTGCAACCAGACTTTATCCCCGACGTTGAAGACATATGGTTTGTGTCTTTGCTCAACGTCCGTCTGCATTCGCCGTTTACTTTGGCGTAGAGCAGCCTCTGCATCCTTTCTTGAGGAAACTAAGTGTTGAAGACGTTTATCGAGTACTGGGATACCAGTAGGCCTTCCAGCAGGAATTGTGAAGTCCGGCGTATAGCCATATAGTAGCTCAAAGGGAGTGTGTCCTGTTGCTGAGTTGAGCCTACTATTGACTACAAATTCCTGCTGTAGGGAGCAGGTCTGCCCAATCATCCTGCCTCTTACTAATGAACAAGCGCAAGTAGACTTCTACTTCTTGGTTTTTGCGCTCTACCTGTCCATTAGCTTGAGGGTGATAGGCTGTGGTGAGACCTGCGTCTATCCCAAGTCGCTTGTAAAGTGCCCGCATGCTCCTTGCAGCAAATTGGGGTCCCCTATCACTTATGATTTTCTTAGGGATCCCATGCAAGGGGAAGACTTGTTCGAAGTAGATAGATGCAACCCCATCAGCCGTTATTTGGGACGTCACTGGAAATAGATGGATCTGTTTTGTGTAATGATCCACTATGTTAAGGATCATATCCTTTCCACGTGACATGGGCAGTGGACCGATTAGATCGATCCCGACTATCTGCCATGGTCCCTCTGGTACTTCTTGCGGCTGGATGAGTGCTTTGGGGTGTAGATCTTTGCGATAGCGTTGGCATCGATCACATCCTTCTATGTATGAACTTATGAAGCCTGCCATGCGTGGCCACCAATAGTAGTGACTGACTAACTCGATGGTGCCATTTTTACCAGGGTGCCCCATAGTGGTGGTGTCGTGGCATGACTTAACCACGTCTCTACGCAGGGCCCGATCGTTGGGAACATACAGTTTCCCTCGGTGGTAAACTAGGCTGTCATCTTCCTCCCACATCGCAACTCCGTCTGTAAGAGCTTTAGGAGCGGTCTTTGATAGACTTTTAAGACCCTCTATGACTTCAGCTTCTTTAATAGACGCGAGTCTAATGCGATTTCCCAGGGAGTCCACTTCTGGGCGGAAGTGTGCTTGAACAGCAGAGAGGAAATGCTTAGGTTTTAAAACCTGAACCTGGCGGTTATCCTCGTTATCTCTGACGTGGTCTCTTGAGAATCTACTTAATGCATCGGCTTGCATAGAGTCTCCTTTCTTATAAGTGATTGTAAAGGCGAAGCGACTTAAGTACAGAGCCCAGCGGGCCTGTCGGCGAGTTAAGTCTTTCATGCTTGCCCACCATTCCATATTCTTATGGTCGGTGATCACTTCAAAGGAGAGGCCTTCGAGGAAATGTCTCCAGTCCTCTAGGGCTCTGATTAGGCCTGAGCATTTCTCTATCGTAGATTTCATAGTTGCGCTCTTCTTTGCTCATGGACTGAGAGCGATACGCAACTGGGTGCCAGAGACGGTCTGGATACTTTTGAGTGAGGATACCACCGGTCGCAAATCCCGAAGCATCGGTCTCAACTCTCGTTGGGAGCTGTGGGTCGTACACCTTTAGAATAGGTTCTTGTACGAAACGCTCCTTCAGATCGTTAAAGGCCTTCTGCTCCGCAGACTGCCACTGCCATGGAGTGTCCTTCTTCGTGAGGTCATGTAGGGGTCGGGCGATAGCCGCGAAGTCCTTTATGAACCTATGATAGAAGTTGGCGAACCCAATAAATGCTCGTACTTCTTTGAGCGTCGTGGGTGTAGGCCACTCCCTTACTGCAGCGACCTTGCCAGGGTCCATCTGCACTTCTCCGGGACGGATGATCATCCCTAAATACTCCATTTCCCGCTGTTCAAAGTCGCATTTCTCTGGTTTGAGATAGAGGTCGTATTCTTGTAGTCTTTTGAGCACCTCGCGTACTATTTTGCGATGATGTCCTAGAGAGCTACTATAGATGAGGATGTCATCCATGTATACAGCGACCTCTCCTGCTGCGATTAGATCGGCGAAAATGGCGTTCATAAGGGCTTGGAAGGTTGCAGGACTGTTTGTCATGCCAAAGTACATTACTCTGGGCTCAAGGAGTCCGCGATTGGTGACAATAGCACCCTTCCATTCGTCTCCAGCTCGAATACGAATATTATGATAGCCCCATCGAACATCGAATTTAGTGAAGTATTCGGCTCCCTTCAACCGATTGATGATGTCTGCGGCGAGTGGAAGTGGATAACGATTCTTAATGGTGATTTTATTAAGACGTCGGTAGTCCTGCACTAGACGTAACTTTCCGTCCTTTTTCTTTATAAAGAATACTGGGGATGCCATCGGTGACTTAGATGGGACCAGGTATCCATCTGTAAACTTGACAGCTGTCAAAAGCTGTCAAAGCTGTCAAGGACCGGTCCCCGACAACTTTGACAACCTCTACTTTGACAGATGTCCTTTTGAGATGTGCTCTTCCAAGAACTTATCTAGTTCTGTTTGCTCGCTTGGGGACATAGGATACGATTTGACCTTCCAGTGCTTGACTGCATCTGGTTCTAGGTCTATGGCGTGATCCCATGGCTGATGTTCAGGGAGTCTCTGGGATTCTTCCTTGGAGAAGACTTTGGCGAAGTCTCAATAGTGCTTAGGTACCATTTCTTCGAAGGTTTTCTTTGGCTTGGCGGCTGTGGCTTTCTCGGCGATCTGCTGAGAGTATGTGAAGCCTGCCAAACAGAAAACTTCGTCTTGGACCGTGTCTAGCACTTTCTCCGCAAGGAGATGGCGGTGTTCCATACGGTTTGCCATAATGCGCGTCACCTCTACCTCTAACTCTGGTTGCGCTGTTTCAGCGGTTGAGTTAAGGCGCATAGTGCCTTCCTGCCAGTCTATGTGAGGGTTCCGTAGTCTTAACCATGGTAGTCCCAAAATGACATTCTCTGGTCCGAGTGAAGTGACTAAAAAGTCATGACTTTCTTCACTGGGTCCAACTTGTAGAGTAAGTCGAACTTTGTGGGTAATACTACCAGCCTCATTGAGTGTCCCATCTATGTTATATAGGGTGATAGGGAACTCAAGGGGAACCTGTAACATTTTGTGGCGGTCAGCGTACTTTTTGTCTAGGAACAACGAAGTTGCCCCAGAGTCTACCATTGCTGCTACTTTTACAGTACGATGACGTCCTTTTAAATACACAGAAATATGAAAATGTGATTTTTTATCTTTTGTTTCAGGAATAATAGTTGAAGACAGTGCTGCATCAGAAATCATCACGTGCGGCATTGCTTCGGAAGAAAGTGGAGCAAAAGGAACACTACTAATATTGTTCATCTCCGAGGCAGATGTAGATGTGGAAGGATCAGAAGAACAGGAAACTGAAACAACACTACTATCTAACTTACAGGCAGAAATGGTATGCGTAGGATTTACAGAAGATAAGTCCGAAACGAGGCGAGAGCGTAAACATATATTACAACTACAGAAAGCCGAGTCATCTACTGTATTTGAGGGGTCAGTCGCAGCTATTCGCGACCCCTTATCTAAAAAGCCGCCTTCAAGGCTTCAATGGCCTCTTGTTGACTTTTCAACATCTCAACTAGCTTGGCCACGTCTGCCTGTGACGTCTTGGGCGGAGATGTACTTGATGAAGCGGCTGCTGCCGCAGTACTGGATGATGAGGACGGTGGGCTAGGGGATTCCGTAGAGGCTGCAGCCTTGGCTTTGCCTGGTTTCCCCATCTTCTTGAGCTGACAGACTGTTGACCTATGCCCAACTCTTTGGCAATGGTTGCAGATGTCACGCTCGTGGTTACCATCCTTCTTTGTGTGATCCTTTGATCCACACCCAGTAACACTTTCCTCTCATCCAATTCTGAAAATCGGCCCTGTGATTTGAAGATTTCCCCTTTCCCTGCTTGGCCTTGCTGACGCGTGGCGTCCACTTGCATGGCGTCTGGGTCGTGGGATTGAGTAGTATGTGATGAGGTTTTACCCCCCTTCTCATTCTTCCGCTGCTGGATCCGTTGATCAATGTCCTGCGCAGATTTCTTGAGATTTTCGTATGTATCACGGGCCTTATCGGAGAAGGCGAGAATGTCTTTGATCTCTTCAGAGAGACCGTCATAGTAGCGGGTGCGAAAGATCGGCGGGGGACCACCCTGTCTGTCCGGAGTACTGCTCGAATACTGACGTGTACTGAGCAACCGTCTTCTTGACTTGTTTTGTCTTTTTGAGCTCTTCTCGAGCTGTTTCTTGGATGTCCAGGGGGCTGAACCTGCGGTTAAATTGTTGACGAATCCTGCAAAGGTTCCGCCAAAGGGAGTTCCACCTGCATTGGCATCTTCCAAATATGGGAGAGCCCAGGTTTTTGCGTCCCCTTCCATCAGATTGAGGGCAGCCGCTATCCATCGGTTCTCTTCGATGTACCAGCGGTTATCTGCTACACTCCAAGTATTCATAGCCTCCCCTGCTGATCCTGCCCAGTTTCTAAAAGCGGCAAGGAAGTGACGGGCAGTCTGTGGAGTTGCCTTTCCCGTCCCATGCTTTGGGACGGGCCACTACTTCCTTGCCTTTTCCATTTGACGGAGGGCGACTCGCATTAATGGTTACTTGGTCTGTCAGGTCGACAACCCTTTAGGCCAAGTGAGCCATTGCGAGGCCTAATTGATTAATCAGGTCTATACAGTCCTGAACGGTGGGTGGGGCAGGAGGGGCTGTGGGGGTGATAGGAGGTGCGGTGGAGCTTGTGGGTTGCGACATTGCGTCTAGTTCTCTCTGTCTCTGTTTTCTTTCTGCTTCCTCGTTTGCTTTTCGAAAGTCCTCCAACAGACGTAACTGTTCGTCTGGTGAAATATCCTCCCAGTCTTGGATACGGGAGATAAACTCCTTTTCCTTCTTAGTTGGGGGAGGGAGGGCGAACTTCGAACGAGCTCCTTGGGGATACTGAGCCTGAGCTTGTTGAGCTCGCTGTTTCCCTTGGCGAGGAGGAGCCACTGTCTTCTCCGTTCTCCTCGATATGGGAGATCAGAGGGTTGCGTGGGGATGGTGGAGGAGAGAGACGTGGGATAAGTGCTTCGCGAAGTTCTTCTGCGACTTCTACCAATTCACCAACTCGAAAGTCGGTTCCTGGAACTAGTCTTTGAAGTCCGTACGCTTCTACGAGTTCCGCTTCGAAGTTTTCTCTAGCAAAGAGAGTCTGAATGAAGAGCTCTGCAGTGTTTCGAGGGAATGTATCGATTTGGAACTGCCCGTGAAATTCGTCGACGAGGGTCTCAGTAGACGACTGAGGAGGGGAGGAGTATGTAGATGAGGGAGGAGTAGGAGGGCGTTGACTTGGCACCTCCTGAAGTGCGTGAAGCGATGCCGAAGCAGAGGCTTGATCTGGTGTTGTTGGGGGTGTGTGGTACTCCTCAAGTGATGCTTGTCTCCTTCTAAAGAGACGACGAAGGCGAGAACGGGTGTTTTCGAAGAAGCGAGGCAGGGTGGAAACGTGAAAGTGGATTTATGACAAAGGATACGACGAGCGCGCAACGCTAACTCGAAGATGAATGGAATGCCCTATCAAGCAAGACCAATACACAGTGATAGTTTCACACTGCGCGAGGCTGCGGCGATAAAGGGACACTCAGGGATAATGAAGGGATATGTGTAGAGCCACAAGGCTGTCTGCCTCAGTCTTCTCGACCTGTTGGCTGCCTCTCACGCCGAAGCGCTCTCAAACTTTTCTGCTTACTTTGCGTACAGCTGTCGCAGGCTAGGCCTGGCTGGCTCAACGTCTAACTGCAGCTTATCTGGCGTGGTGACCAGTTCTGCAGCCAGTACCCAGATGTTCTACTGATGACCAGATAGAACAAATGAAGGCAAGCACAATCTATGCCGGTTTTACGGACACTAGAGTTGTACCACAAATGCACAGATTCTGCGTACAAAGGTCCACAGGCAAAGAGTGAGGTGGATAACACAAAGGACTGTGGTCGTCAACCACCTAGAGGGATAAATGAATAAAGCTGGTGAGCGTGAAGCTCAGGAGTGTGAAGAAACTTGTCCTAATGTAGCGGTATGACACCTCACTACGCTAAGCTCAAGTGAAAGTTGAAGTGAACTGTCTGGCCTTCAGAACTCAAGCCTAGCGCGGAGATAGATCATGCACCGAACCTGAAGTCAACGTGGAGCGTGCTAGTACACAAGGAAGCCCTTATACAGGGGTTCAGTACACGGTGTCACACAGTGTCAGGCTGAGTGGAGAACCAAGAGGACAAGTTCAGATTGGAGAGAGTAAGGAAATACAGAAAGATACGCACCTGAGTGGAGAACCAAGAGGACAAGTTGGTTCCACTCAGGACGCTACAGGAGGGTTTATATACACTACTGATGCTGACTTTGAATTGAGTCTAAACACTATTACTAAGTGTATAGTAAGACTCCGTGACTCAGAGGCTGACGCGTCGTGTCTAATAATAGCGCTATCTATTGTGCTGACTGATGCACTTTGTCATAGCTGCTGACGCGTCTCTTTATCTGCTGAGTAAAACCTAATACAGCGAGTAAGCGTAAACTACTAAGCATGTTCTAGAACATTCTAGAGCCTTCCATCCTTATCTACCAATCATGAGAGTCCGTATATAAAAGGGAATGTGACCGGATTAGGTTGTCCTGTTAAGGATACAACTATCCCAGGGTCACGTGCTTGAGGGTGCACATGGTGGCATCATGTGACTAACAAAGTCTCGTACTTTGGCCTCTTATATCTTCACTATTTGAATCCGTAAAAATACAGAAAAATAGGAAAATAATACGTGTCCATGACAAAGGGCCTTTGCGGTGGCATCCACTCTTCTGTTTTGAAGGCCACACATCACTCCATTAATACTGGAGAAAATGGTGGGTGAAATGATTCACCCATTGTCATTGTTGGTGACAAGGCCAAGGCCCAACTCTCGCACACTCTTACTTCTAATTTCTCTGTTATGACAGGGAGAAATAGGACTTCTCATGTTCTCCACCTTGCTTGTGCCACATACATGTTCCTGTGTGGGCAATAGCATGAGGTTGTATTGTTATGAAAAGTGGTCAGGGAAGGAAGATAAAGCTGGGGACTCTCTGGCACATGGTGCGGTGCAGAACCCCCATCTCCCCCATATCCATGCACAGCTTCCCCTTCCCCATCTCCCTCACACCCATGCACAGATTCCCCATCCCCATCTCCCCCACACCCATGCACAGATTCCCCTTCCCCATCTCCCCCACACCCATGTGCACATTTCCCTTCCCCATCTCCCTCACACCCATGCGCAGATTCCCCTTCCCAATCTCCCTGACACCCATGTGCACATTTCCCTTCCCCCCCACACCCACACACAGATTCCCCTTCCCTATCCCCCCCACACCCACACCCATACACAGATTCCCCTTCCCCATCTCTCCCACACCCATGTGCACATTTCCCATCCCCATCTCCCCCACACCCATGCACAGATTCCCATTCCCCATCTCCCCCACATGCACACCCATGCACAGATTCCCCTTCCCCATCTCCCCCACACCCATGCACACATTCCCCTTCCCCATCTCCCCCACACCCACGCACAGATTCTTCTCCATCCCCCCCACACCCACACCCATGCACACATTCCCCTTCCCCATCTCCCCCACACCCATGCACACATTTCCCTTCCCCCCAACACCCACACCCATGTGCACATTCCCATTCCCCATCTCCCCCACATGCACACCCATGCACAGATTCCCCTTCCCCATCTCCCCCATATCCATGCACAGATTCCCCTTCCCAATCTCCCCAACACCCATGTGCACATTTCCCTTCTCCCCCACACCCACGCACAGATTCCCCTTCCCTATCCCCCCCACACCCACACCCATACACAGATTCCCCTTCCCCATCTCTCCCACACCCATGCACACATTTCCCATCCCCATCTCCCCCACACCCATGCGCACATTCCCATTCCCCATCTCCCCCCACATGCACACCCATGCACAGATTCCCCTTCCCCATCTCCCCCACACCCACACACAGATTCCCCTTCTCCATCTCCCCCACACCCACACCCATGCACACATTCCCCTTCTCCATCTCCCCCACACCCACACACAGATTCCCCTTCTCCATCCCCCCCACACCCACACCCACGCACAGATTCCCCTTCCCCATCTCCCCCACACCCACACACAGATTCCCCTTCCCCTTCCCCTTCCCCATCCCCCCCACACCCACACCCATGCACACATTCCCCTTCCCCATCTCCCCCACACCCATGCACACATTCCCCTTCCCCATCTCCCCATGCACAGCACCAACACCCACCCCAATGTCCAATGCCCCCCCCCACCCCCCCTTCAATTTATGCAAAGTCAGACAATATCCTGGTAAAGTTTTTTTTTTGTCTCTAAGTTCTCTTGACTCCCACTGACTAGCAATTGACTTTGTCTGACTTTGTGATGTCCTCATACAATGTCCCAGTCAATGGTGATTTTTTGCCCAAGTTTCACTGACTGACAGTTGTCTTTCATTGACTTCATCAAAGTCACTTGACTTCAATTGACTTCAATTGACTAAAAATACCGTTTTTTTTCGACTTTAGCTGACTTTCAGCTGACTTCCTTTTTTACTGAGCCTCATCAATGTCGCTGCCATCGTTGTCACAGTCTTCAAGTTGCAGTCGTTAGAGTAGTCTGTTGCCAATACCATATCGCGGCCATTATCATCAGTGTGATGACATGGCCCATTGTCGGCGCCACATGTGACTCGGTGCTCCCTGCCACTGCCATCGTTGTTGTCATTATGATGGGGGTTCCGATCCGAACAGCTCAGGGGAGCTTAGATGACTGACACTCACCTAGCTCAGTTGAGTCGGCGGCATGCCCCTCATCGTTGTTGAGGTTGGCGGCACGTGGCCGGGCCCATCACTGCTGCCACCGCCATGGTGTCCAAGTGTTGAGGGTTTTGGAAGGCCCAGAAAGGGGAAGAAGCTCTGAGTCAGGTCTGGGTTGACATGACTCGGAGGTCCCAACATTGTCATCGCGTTGACATTGTAAGAGCTGAAAGTGAGCTTAGGAATGTTCCTGCAGTCACCCTGCCACCGTGGCAGTCATCAAGGCCATCATTTTCATGGTTAGGGTTCTGGTGCTCAGGAGTGTGCAGACAGAAAATGGAATATTTGACGAGGGCATCTTCCTGCATGAATTGGAGAACAGATGTTGACAATGAGGAGGCGATAAGAGAGGGAATGGGGGGATACTGTAACAAGCCACGATGCAGCTGCCACGTGCCGGTGCTGCCACATGACACCACACACAAGGTCCCATGGTTTCAGACTTGTGAATCCAACACCTTGCACACACTTTTGCACTTTTGGAATGGGCTGAACGGTAATATACTTCATTTCGGAAATTTTAAAAATTGTACATTTGCCAGCTACAGTTTCAAAAGTTTGGTTCGAACCTGTTCAAACATGGTTCATGACGGTTCACGAAAATCAGGGCTTTGCTGAACCCCGAACGGAACCATCGGTCCGGTTCAGGTCAATGGCCGAACCCAAACCCTGAACCAGGGTTTGGTTCAGGAAAGTTTGAACTGAACTTTACCATCACTACTAGCCCTTCAGTGTTCTGGTTGTTCAGCTTGTTTGGAATCAATCTCTCGTCCTCCATTGGTTGCACATCCAATTAATACAGGCCTCCCATGTACACTTCTATGATGTTCCATGCCTCTTCCCCAGTGCTTTTCACAGGGCCAGCCCCATGCAGGCCAAGTGTATCCAGGAACTTCCCCAGCTATTCCTCCTCTACCAGTGCCTCTAGTCCCTGTGACTAGTGTTTCGAAGTCCTGTCCTATGGACTGAAAAAAGACCATGGACCCAACTGGACCCAACTGATTGCAACTGGACTTTCAGTTGCAGTTGCATGTAGTTCCAGCGTGGTCCAGTTGCAGTCTATCAACAATTCAATTCATCAACAGACTGCCAAAAGACCAGTTGCAACCGGTTGCAACTGGTCTTTGACAGTTACTGAGTTTCAATGGACACCCATCACGGGTTCGCGGGTTTTTGCGGGCATCCAGATCACCGGACCGGCTGCGACGCGTGTCAGCATGTCAACACTGACCAAACAACCACCATGTCACACCATGGCACTCGTCGACTTCGTTGTATTGACCCTCAAACAAGCTAAGTCCTTTTTTTCCCTATCCTTTTACTTAAACTAACTACAATGTTTTTTTTTTCTCTAGGTTTTAAAACATTCACGACGCCGTCACGCCTCGATACCGACGCCGCGCCGCAGCGTCTCGGCGTCTTGACGCTGCGACACCGACCCCGTGCCGCGCCCTGGGGCTTCGACACCGACACGGCATCGTCACGCCACGACAGCGACGCGGCGCCGCAGCAACACGGCGTCTTGACGCTGCGACACAGACCCCGCGCCGCGCCCTGGTGCTTCGACACCGACGCGGCGCCTTGACGCTGCGACACCGACACGCCACGACACCGACGCGGCGTATTGACGCTGCGCCCTGGTGCTTCGACTCGGACACGGCACCGTCACGCCACGACCCCGACGCGGCGCCGCAGCAACACGGCGCCCTGGCGCTGCGACACGACACGACACCGATTCGGCGCCGCAGCGACACGGCGCCCTGACGCTGCGACTCCGACACGGCGTCCTGGCGCTGCGACTCCGACGCGGCGCCGTCACGCTCAGACAGCGCCACGGCGGTATGGCGCTATGACACGGTTGAGATAGATAGATAGAACTTGAATGTAATCTTGTAGCTATAGAAGAAATATATGGGATTATTCTTGTTGTAGAGTCAATGTAGACCAGTGTAGACCGGTTGAAGACCGGCTGTAGACCGGTTGTCGAAGAGACCGGTTAAGACCGGTCCACAGACCGCAACCCAACCGACATAGACCGGTCTTACACGGTCCGGTCCGGTTTTTTGGTTGGGCCGAGAAATCATGGACCGGTTGCGGTCCCGGTCTTACCCAAATTAGGTAAAAAAACCGGACCGGACCGGACTTTAAAACACTACCTGTGACTTACCTCTCCCCATGTCCCACTTTGAGCTCTCTTCCTCCTCTGTCAGCTTTAAAGTCATCCCACCTGCCTCCAAGATACCCCCCTAGACCCTAGATGATGACCTTTTTGTACATCCCAGCTTGGGCACATGCATGCTCAAACCCATGCCCTTGCCCTTCACCATTCCTGTGCCAAACCTTAGCTGCACCATGTGTGGGGGCTTGGCCTCCCCCATGCTCCACAGGCTGATATCAACTTGCTGCCAGAGATCACCCATGCACATGACAATCACCCAGGCCTGCCACTGTCATTTGTTGAGCCATATGAGCTTCTAGCTGCAGGCCTGAACCTGGGCCATGGAGAAGCTCTCAATGCATAACCTGGATGAGAATGGCCTGAATGCAAGGATCATCTCAGATGGCAGCCACAATTTGATCATCATTCCCATGGACTCACTTAGAGAGCAAGCAAAGGCAGAGGAAAAGGTGTTGAGTGAGGAGCGGTATATGGACCCAATCAAGTACATGGAGGAGTGAGAGCATTGAGCAGAGCATGTGATGTTGATAAGTGACCTGTGCGCACTTAGTGGCTCAATGAACACGCAGATAATGGACTGCTTTAGATTAGATATACAGGACTCATGTAGATTAGATGTATGATCATCACAATCTCGGACTTCTTTCTTATCTATGACATCATGTACAATGACATCACTATGGACTCCTCTGAACCTGTTATTGTACTATGCTTTAGGACTATCCTTTTGTTATATTTTTATTGTGATGCACTATGATATCATCTGTTGTCTAGACTTCTATTGTACTTATTGTTCTAAGTACATTCCTTTGTTCTGACCCACTCACTGTTCTGGGTCTCATTGTATTCTACTTATTGTATGATGCTCTTTGTTGTGGCCCTATTGTCCCACTGTGTCATTGTTCTCAGATGTATAAGTAGTGCACTCTGTACACCCTGATAGCCCCAGTTCTCACTCTGTGCTATCAGACATACTCTTTAGCTTCACCTGCAAGATCTCTGTCTTCCCTGTGCTTTACTTGATATCTCACCACAGTCCCCTTGTCACTGTGAGTATCCTAAGTTCCTGCTATGCTGTTCATCATGTGAGCATGTTCACTTACCTTACATCTAATAGTTGACATGTGTTGCCTTCTGTTGTTACTCCAATGTCACTGGGATTCCCAGAGCCTATTTTCAGAAAGGCTAGTAGCAGGCTGGGTTTTGGGAAGACTGAGGGATGGACAAAATAAATATAAGCTTTACTTTTTGTTGATTGGTGCTATGGTCATGCTGACCATATGCCTGCAACTTGCTGATGGTTGGTTTGATGACCACAACTAGCCTTCATGTTTGATGATGACAAGACAAAGTCAGCAATGGGAACAACTTGTGTAGTGGAAACACCTCCAATAAAGGGGCAATAGGATAAAGAGAAGCAGTAGTGATGGTCTAACTCTGAAGGGGCACCACACTGCTGAGTAGAGGGGAAATCCACAAAGGGGACCTATACTCCTAACTTCTGGCATGAAATTCCAAGTTAAGCTGTCTCACTACTGTGAGTACCCTACAGCTTCAGCTTATATACAATTTAAGGTGCTTTCAAGCTCCACCTGAATATCTGAAACCCTAAAATAACTAGTCAATGGCATAAGGCCCTCAGTTGGCTCAGTCATCCAGTTCACAATCCACCAATGGCATCAGGCCCTCTCAGCACAAGTCATCAAACATCAGCCATCAGACATGAGGCACTTCAGGCCTAGTCCAGGCTCAAGCTCATCTGGACTCTTCCAGACCAAGTCTCAGCAGGTCACATGGTGGGTCACATGATGCCCACTCACTTTCTAGTCTTCACCCTTTAACCAATCCTCCCACTGATGAACTACATACACCCTAAATGTGCACACATCTTCCTTGTGCATCAAACATGGTATTTGGTCACATGGGGTTGTGGGCAGAATCATGACAATTGGACCTTGGATAACTGGTGTTATCCTTGATCCCCACTCACTCAGCTTGTATCATGCCTGTAACTGCCCATAACTTAGCTTGGCCAGAAATCAGCCATTTCCACTTATCTCAGCCACTCCACATAACTCCAACCAATGGGGTGATTGCACATGCTGGCTGAAAAGCTGCCCTGGAGTGGGGAGACACCTTGTGGCATGGCACCTTGCCCCTCCATTCACTTCCAGTTGTTGTGCTCTGCTGAAGCTTGGAGCCTGGTGCTGTGAGCTTGTCCAGTAATGCCATCTTTAACCCATGGCAAACCCATACCTGTACCACAGGTAATGTGCCTTCCATTTTGAAGTTCCCACAACATTGCACCAACACTTGTACACCATGGATATTGCTTCCCCCCATTGTTTCTCTCTTGCCTCATACACACACACACACACATCTCCTCCCCCCCCTCCTTACCAGATTGCAATGAACACTGAGTTGTCACTGATGCTGAACACCTTGCAAATGGTCCCTGGTCATCTGAAAACAGGTCACCTGTCCAGCAGTGTCCTCTGGCATTGTGTAGTATTCCTTACACTTCACCACCAATCTCTTTGAAGCTGTCAACTCACTTCATACTCATTTGACACATGGCCTCAGTTTTCTTGCCCCCAAATATGTCACATCTTGTTTGCTCTTTCATTCTTGCACACTTCATCTCACCTCACCTCTCTTTCTCCCATCTTGTCCTTGAACCTGCCATTCCTGGTCAAAACCATGTCTGCTGTCATTGGATGCCTCTTGAATACCCACACCTTACCCTTAGGCTTGAACAATCTGGCTGAATCGTAACAGCTTTCCAGAGGATTAGGTGATGGGTTTCAGTAAAAGCAACAGTTATCTTTCATGAGCTTACTAGTGTTTTAAAGTCCGGTCCGGTCCGGTCTTTTGGCCACCAATCGGGAAACCGGGACCAGGACCGGTTGCTACTATTCCTATTTGGGGGGCAACCGGACCAGGACCGCGGTCCGTCTAGGACTGCGGTCCTTATTGGGCTCCAGAATTCGTATGGACCGGTCTTCAACTGGTTGCAACCGCAGCCTAACAGTGTATTTCCGATTACTAGTACTAGTTACATTGTACACTAAATCTAATCTATCTATTGTCTGTGAGGGGCCTGCCGCCGCCGCCATCGTCACGCTCGTCGTCGTCATCGTCATCCCCGCTGTCGCACATGTCGCCGCCGCCGCCGCTGTACTCTCGCCGTTGTGCTAATCGCCGTCGTCGTACTTGTCGCCACCGCCGCCGTGCTTGTCACAGCTGTCGCCATTGCACTCGTCGCTGTCAGCACGTCGTACTTGGCGCGGCGCGGCATCGGTGTCGTGGGGGTGCGGCAGCCATGTTGGTGTTGTGGGGGCCTGGCACCGCGTCGGTATCGTGGGGTCGCGGCGCTGTGACGGTGTCAGTGGTGGCGCCGTGTCGCATCGGTGTCGTGAGGGGTGCGGCGCCGTGTTGGTGTTGTCGGCGGCTGGCACCATGTCGGTATCGTGAAGTCGCAGCGCCGCGACAGTGTTGTAGGGGCACGGCGCCGCGTTGGTGTCGTAGGGGTGCGGCGTTGTGTTGGTATCGTCGAGTCGCGGCGCTGCGTCGGTGTTGGGGGGGCCTGGCACTACATCAGTGTCGTGAGGCCGCATTGGTGTCGTGATGTTGTGGCGCCCAACGAGAAAGAGTCTATAAAGGAAAGAAAAACAAAACAGTTTAGTTAGTTACAATAATGGCTAAAAGAATAAGTAAGAAGAACTTAGCTTCTTGAGCCAAAACAACGACGCAGCTGACGATGCTGCGTTGGCAGTTGCGTTGACATGCAACACCCGAGTCCGGTCCGAGTCCGGCGACCTGCCAAACCTGTGGCACGGGTAAATCCATAACCCTTGGGTTCGATGCACGAGATTCTGGGGGTGTGAAGCGTTGCGAACAGTCACGCAGGCCTCCGCGGGGTGCGAGATGTTGGATGTCGGTCTGTGGCGGTCACGGAAAGGTCCTTGTCGAAAGACTAAAGCCGCGCGAAAACGCAGCGAGGTCGGGAACGGAAACGGTGGGCTACACAGAACCCTGCTGGGTTGGGTGGTCGCAGGTTGTCGGAAACGGTTGTGCACGCTTCCGCGCTCCGCGAAACTTTGCACAGGTGGCCGCCTTGTTCACTAATGTGTCACACCTGAGTTGCTAAGGCCGCGCGCAAATGCGGCGCGCTGGGGAATGCGAGGGATAAACTAGCTCTGCAATCTCTGAGTGAGGGAAGTCTGTATTCTGAGGTGTAAACATTGTAAACTTGAATACATGGACTACTATATAGGGAAAGTGACCTAAGTAAGGAATGTTAGCTGAGGCTACTACAAGTAATCAGCGTACAGAATCCTCAAACTCTCACTCAACCCGTACCCGTATCATGGGTTCGCGGGTTTCGCCGGGCCAAGGCCGCACTGCTGACTGGTGCTGCAATGTGTCAACATAACCCCCATCGTCAACTGCGTTGCTTTGGCTCAGGTAACCCCTCAAGCTAAGTACTCCTTTAGCTAGCTGGTATTAATAACTAACCACTTTTTTTCCTTATAGGTTTCAAACTCGCTGGGCGCCACGACTCTACGACACCAACACGGTGCGGCGCCCCACGACACCGATGTAGTGCTGCGCCCCACATCCCCGACGTGGTGCCTGGCCCTCACGACACCGACACCGACGCGGCCCCACTACTCTACGATACCAACGCGGCGTGGTGCCCCCACGACACGGACACAGCGCTGCGCCCCCACGTCACCAACGTTGTGCCAGGCCCCCACGACATGGACGCAGCGCCGCGCCTCCACGACACGGACGCGGCGCCGCGCCCCCACGTCACGGACGCAACGCCGCGCCTCCACGACACGGACACAGCGCCACGCCTCCACGACACGGACGCAGCGCAGCGCCTCCACGATACGGACGTGGCGCCGCGCCTCCATGACACGGACGCAGCGCCGCGCCTCCACGACACGGACGCGGCGCGGCGCCTCCATGACACGGACGCAGCGCCGCGCTTCCACGACACCGACGCAGCGCCACGCCTCCACGACACCGACGCAGCGCAGCGCCTCCACGACACGGACGCGGCGCAGCGCCTCCATGACACGGACGCAGCGCCGCGCTTCCACGACACAGACGCAGCGCCACGCCTCCACGACACCGACGCAGTGCAGCGCCTCCTCGACATGGACGCAGCGCCGCACCTCCACAACACGGACGCAGCGCCACGCTTCCACAACACCAACGCATCCCCGCGCCTCCACAACACCAACGCAGCCCCGCGACTCCACGACACCGACATGGCGCGGCGCCCCCACGACACGACACCGATGTGGTGCCGCGACGCCACGACGCTACTGACTTAGGATACATGTAGTACATTACTGTAACTATATCAAAACTTGCTATAAAACAACCTTTGAATTTTGAGTGCACGGATTGGCTTGCGGATTGGGTCTGGTTGCTGTGAGGACCGGTTGAAACCGGTCTTTGGTCGGTTGCAAGGCATTGGTTGAAACGGGGCAACCGCAACCGGGCTGGGTCCAGGACAGGTGCAACCACAACCGATGGTCCGGTTGAAAATCGGTCCGGTCCGGTCCAGTCCCCGGTCTTTTTCCGGTCCTATGGACTGGACTTTAAAACACTAGAGCTTACAGTAAGGCAAAGAGCGGTCTCTTCTGCTTCCAGTTCCAAAGTACAGCCAGGTCCCCAACGTCTGTCAGATGCAGTAGGTGTTCAGAGCTGTTCAGAGTGTCCTTGAACAGCTCCGAACAGCTCTGAACACCTACTGCAATCACAGATGAAGTGTAACACCACCATGTGTGTCAGTCTGACTTGAAGGAGATGAAGGGCATTCACAACTTAGTGAAACAGTATCAATTGATCACATGCACTTTTGGTCATGTGACGGGACTTGGCCTAGGACGAAATGATATCAAGCGCAAAGGCTGACAGTTCTGAGAAGGGCGCAAAGGCCTACACACACAAAGGAAAGAGGATGAGAAGGTGGTGAATTGAAGAAAACCAAGATGGCTTATCTTGGTCTTCCCAGCCAACTATTTATACAGATACAAGGCAGCTTTAAAGCTCCTCTCCAGACTCCGAGATGAATAGTGTAAAACCCTACTATGGCTATACTAGGAATGAGTCATAGTACCTAAACATGTGATACTATGACAGCTGACTGATATGACTTGTCCATGACCAATTACTGCTTACTATAGGGGTCATAACCAACTAGTAAGTGTCCACAACCCAATTTGCAACACCAAGCATGGCCAAGTTACCAGATAAATGTGCTATGGGAGACATGTAGCACAGCATGTTCTGTATCAAAACTTGAGAGTGAGGTGAACAGCACACCTCTGCCCCAATAATGACCACTTGTCCACAATTGGATACATCATCAACTTGACACAAAATGCAACAAGCTTCTAAGATACTCAAAAAGTACCAAAAAAATTAGAGAAGAAAAAGGCACCTGAATCTGGGGTGCAGGTGCAACCAGTCCCTATAGCCTCTCCACCAACAGGCCCTTTTGTCTGCATCCACATTCAAATGGTAGACCTCAATTCTACATACATCCCTTCTGGCCAACAGGGCCACTTGTACCATATCAGGGGTACATTAGATACCATTCATGAGATAATATTTCAATTGTTTGTACCTTCATGTTCCATGTGGGGGTTTGTAGGGATTGCCAGGGGTAACCCTGAGGTTTTCCAGGGCTACCCGTACCCGTACCCCAACATACCCGTACCCGCTACAGGGGTATGGGTTTCAACGGGTCAGGGTATGGGTTCACACGATTTTGGCAGGTTCGAAAACCCGCAGCGGGTTTTCGAACCCGTCGCAAACTTGCAGGTCAATACAGTACTACTATTACATCAAAAATCTAATAGACTAATACTATTGCTACCAGTGATACACAGCCGTCTGCGTGTACAAGGGGGTGCTCGGCGCTCACTGAATGGGACAAGGGGCAGCAGGGTTGGTAATAGGTACAGAGAGCGGCAGGATGGCTCACATGTACCTGGAAGATGCAGCAGGGAGGCGGAGGTGGCCATGAGGCATGAGGGTGGGAGAAGGTGAAGGTATTAGAATGGCACACACTGGTTTGAAACTACAGACTTACAATGATGTAGCGATGGCGATGACTGGCATTGGCGGACATCGTCTTCTGTACGAGGTGCTATGGATGGTTGCGGTTGCAGATTGTGGTGCGGCGGTGGGTGATACCTGAACGTGAGAGTTCCAGTGAACTGAGTGGAGTCGGTGCCACTGAACGTCAACTCACCATTCTTGACCGATGTTGTAGTCGTGGGCTCAAAAGACACAGAAACAAGGTCAGATGTGAATCATGCGATTGTTCCCTGGCTGAACAGGTTGTCCGTGACCGTGGGGATAGGGGTATTCGAGTCTGGAGACAAGGTATCAAGCGTCAAGTCAACGGGTCCAATCCTACGGAATAAATTGTCAGCGCGGACTTAAAATGATGAGCTTTGCACCCACCCAAGGATCCTGTTGTACGGAGCCGAGTCCATGTGAGTTCGTAGGTGGAGGGGATCCCGCAGGGGTTACAGAGAGGAGAGAAGAAGGCCAAGTCCAGAGCGTTCGCGACGGCGACAGCCGGTGCAAATGCGATCGGATGAAGGTGGGAATGGGAGCGAGCGGGAAGGCGATGCGCAAAGCGGGAATACGAGTGAACGCCGAGCGACGAGAGATACCAAGAGACGATGCCATCTGACATGGCGAGACGAGGCGAGACGATGGCGACGACCTTTGAGTGCCCACGATAGGGCCTGACTTCCGGGATGAACGCACTGCGAGAGAGAAAGTGGGAGATCACAACTAGACTGATATTTCCGAGCCAAGGACGCGAGGTTTAAATACATGTAGAACAGTAGCTACCCTGGTCTAGTAGGTAGGGAGGAGGGTGGCATAGGAAGGCGAAACAAGACGGAACACGGAGTCGAACGAGACAAGTATGAGTGGCGAACGAGATGAGACAAAGGTGTATGGCCAGCAAACACAATAAAGAGAAACCTAAGCGTAGTAAAAGGAAGCGAGGATATGAAAAACTCAAACAAAGAGGACCGAGACATTATGACGCACGACAATAGCCCTCCGACGACAGTGCGATGACTGGCACGATCTCCAACGGCGTCTTGCTGGTGGCTCGGAGTGGGTGAGCTGTAGTCTTGACATCTTGAAAGAGATAGGAGAGATGGCGATGTGACGGGGATGGGGAGTTGAAGGACAAAGACGGCATGAGGGGCGGGAACGCACGGCCTGTCTACGGGTCCACGAGGGGCTGGGGAGCAGTCTTGCAAAGGGGATTGGCGTCAACGGCGGTCCATGGTGATTGGTGACGAGAGGAGGGCGAGTGAGGGGAAGGAGAGTGTGTGAGTGTGAGTGTGAGTGAGAGAGAGTGTGTGAGGCGGATGGAGAGAGGGTAAGTATGGTAAGTGTAGCTACAATCAACCCGCCACGGCGCCACTAACCCGCCAAACCCCCACTGCGGGTACGGGTACAGGCAGGGTTACCACGACACAACCCGTACCCGTACCCGGGGTACCCTACCCGCTACCCGGCCCGGGTATTCAAACCCACGGGCAATCCCTAGGTGTTTGTGCAAAACCACAAGCAAGCCCACATTATTCCTTTGCACTGCTGCCTCAATTTATTATTTCATACTTACTTGGTCATTTGGTCCATTGTTTCATTTCCCCTCCTGGCCATGTCTAATGTTCACAGATTCATTATCTCATTGCTCTGTGGAGGCAGAGTATAAAACTTACAACTAGTCTTGCAACTAGTATACAGTTATATTCCTTGCAGTTATGTACTTGGTTATATAAGTCTAAGTTCCTACTTACACATAAGGTGTGACACGGGTATGGGTAACACTGCGGGTTTTTGGTCACAGGTATGTACGGGTACAGGTACGGGTTTTTATACCCATGGGAAACCCGTACCTGTAGCCACGGGTATACGGGTATGCTTACATAAGCATTACATAAACATTTTGGGTATTTTTTGGGTATTGTTTCGGATTTTTCTGGATGTTTACATGATTTTTATCAATTATACTCGGATTTTGATGTTATCCAAGGCCATAATGGATTCAGATAAGGAATAAACAGTCAATGTAATGATTATTAACATTTTTCAAACTAACTTTCACCCAAATATATTGATTTTACATTGATTTTATACAAAAACCCGTATACCCTTAGGGGTTTTCCCATACCCCTGGAAACCCGTGGAAACCCATGTATGTTTTCATACCCCTACCCATACGGGTACAGTGTTCATGGGTACGGGTACAGGTATGGCAAAAAAAACCTGGGGGTTACCCCTGTCACACCCTACTTACACAGTGTAATACAGCACAGAATCTGCACAGAATAGCTGAGCTTTGTCTTGTCATGCAGACATCTGCTCACTTATACATCTATTCAAGCCTCTATTCCCCATTCTAATATATATCAAGCATTCATATCTTTAAGAAGTCTACCAAGGGTATTGAGAAGGGCATTTGTAAAAATGTGAGGTGTTCTGAGTTGATCTCCCTTTATCTACTAACAAAATCTATAATAAAAGGCTATTCATTTTCCTTGATTTTTTAAAATATAAAAACCCAAATATGATGGTTATATTATTAGGCTACATTCAGATTAAAAAATGTTGTTAAAATGACATTTACTTGATATAATGTTGTTTCAATCTCTTTGGTTGGAAATGTGGATATTTTTCTACAATGTATTAGGCTAGAAAAATGCAAATGATGCTTCTTTATTTCAAGAGTAAATGGTGTTGGCCAGTCCAGCTATATCTAGATGGGATCCTTAAATAATAATATATTTTCCCACTCTATAAATTGTGAAAATATTATATTATATAAATACCATTTTGATATCATTTTTTGACATAAATTTGGCTTAATAGTATATAATTATCAGATCAATGAACATGGGGTAAGTGTCTCCAAAGACCTTTTGCCACGCTCACTTGTCTCTATTTAGGCTAAGGTCTTCGCACATACCTGCTTCCACCAGTTGGCTGTTCTCATTGATGAACATATTGTGCCAAGAGTGAATAAACCACTATGCAAAGATTTGAGCATCCATACAACTTTTGATGCAGCCATGGATGCAATATATTCTGCTTTCACTGGAGAATAAGCAACCTTTGATCTACTTCTACTTATTGCTCATCTTATACCCTGAGTTTCCAGTGCATGCAAGGCTGGTGTGGCTTGTGTTGCAATCACACCCCACCTGCTTCATGGTAATTTCTGTGTTCAGGGCCAAGTTCAAAGTATTCAACAGTGTTCAAAAGTGTTGAACATATTAGCACTCAAAATAGTAGAGTAACCACTGCTTCACATCTCATCCCAAGGTGTGTCAGTGATGAAGTTGCTCAAGAAATTGTGGAGCAGTTTGTTGGCATAGCTGAAGCCACACAAATCCATTCATGCCACCCCAGTATTGGATTTATGCTTTTTAGTGCAGTGGATCGCTTAGTGGACATTTTCCAAGCTGGATTCTATCATAATGTGAGTCACACCAATATAATTGTTTATTTATTATCTTACTCAATATTGTGAATATGGGGTAGAATAACACTTATACAATCCACAATTTCAGTGAATACCCAGAAGTGTCAGTTATGGGTTCCAATCATACTGAAACTGCTTTTCAAATTCCTTTACTTCATGGCTCCTCAGTGACACTTGGTCCCTGAAGCCCATCCTTTGCCCCCTCAGGTGTCTTCAATTGGCACTATCTTCGGTGTGTTGTCAATCAATTTGGCATGTACAGTGAATTTTCTGATATTCAGTTTTTATATATTGGTTCAGAACTTCTTCTGACTCTTCAGATGTTGGTGACTTTTGATACCAATCCCCCTTATCCATCCTATCCTATTGAGTCTGCTTAGCACATCAAATGAAGAGCCATCAGGCCCTAGAGTGCAAGAAAGAAATCTTGCAATGGGCTTCTGGTGTTCCATCTGCCAGTGGTGTTTCCGAATAGCATGTTGTTTCTTTGTAGGGGTACATATCAGGTCTATGACCTTGTTTTCTACATATTCCCTAACAGCATGGTGTTTGATTGGGATGTGCTTGGACTGTCTCCCAGTGACAGGGTTAAGACTTAAGAGCTAAGTCTACAGCACCTTTATTATCACACTATAGGGGAATAGGGGAGGATACCTCATACCCCAGTTCCTCTAGGAACATCCTATACCACTGAGCTTGGTTTGAGGCCTCAGAGAGGCTCATGTACTCAGCTTCAGTGGCTTCCTTTTCAGTCCATTGTCTTTTAATATATAGATGAGATTTTTGTATCCCATTTAAGAAAATACATTCCTGCTCCCCCCTTGTCAGATACTGTAGGCATGCAGTCAGCACCAGCCGGCAAAGCCTGCAGTCGGGAGACTCCGGCCTGCGACCACGCGTGCCAGTAGCTTACAAATCAAATGTATAATTGTACGGACATACAGAGTAATAGGGGTGTGCGCTCTATCAAGAACGCTCATCCCCTCGTCCACTCCTCTACAGGTCATTCCCGCTACATAAATCACTACAGGTTATGGGCCCTGGCCCCGTAGCTTGATCTACTAAGCCAGCATCTAGTGTATAAGTAAAATGCCACCATATAGATATCATTCACCGTCACAAGACGAGGAGATAGAAGAAGTACCCCTGTCAGGGGGAGAAGAACTCACATGCGCGAAACCACCCAACACATCAGTATGCCGGGTGATTGAGCCACTTACAGACGACAACTGGCCGACCTGGGCTAGGAGAATGTGTCGCCTCCTCCATTATTGTCACGTCGACACCTACATTGCTGGGACAGTACAACACCCTGACGACCATTCTCAAGCGGAGATCTGGGACGACAATGATAGCTACACCCAGATTCTCATCACCAATAACATTACAGAGCTGCAAGTTCTTCATACAGAATGATGCGTCACGGCAGAAGAGATCTGGAATAGCCTCGAAGCCATACATCAGACTAGGGGCTTAAACACTTACTTCCAGATTCTCTGTGACATGAATCATACTACCGCCGACGAGTCTACCAACATAACTCAGCTCCTCAATAAACTAAAGTCTGACTGGGAGCGACTTGTCCAAGTATGCAACGGGCGCATGCCATTGAACGATGAGTACTTTAAGACTCTCATCGCTTATACGCTTCCACGTTCGTGGGACACGTTCACTGAGCCTTATACTGGAGGGGAGTTCAGGGAGGAACAGACTGACCCGAAGAAGAAAGTCTCTTCACAGAAGTTTATTGGTTTTGTAAGAGTATGTGTGTTGCCTCACTCGCAATGAGAAACCCAAAAGCACATCTCAAGCTGTTGGCCGCAAACGCACTCTCGCTCAGCACATCGGCGATACTTCTGCCGGAAACTCCTCAGGAGGTTCCACCAAGAGCAGGAAGTGCAAACACTGCAAACACTGCAGCAAAGACGGACACGTAACTGAAGACTGCTACTTCTTAGGGAAGAGCAAGTGTATTCATTGTGGGAAGTTCACGCATCTCTCTGACAACTGTTGGGAGCGGAACAAGAATAAGAAGAGGAAGCTCAACGATGGCGATGGCAACGAACGGCCTAAGGCGTCTACCTCAAAACTTGAAGAGGCTAGTTCCGCCATGGTCGAGGACTCCACTGCTGTCGTGAAACACATCACGTGCGCCGTTGAGGAGAGAAAGGAAGATGAAGAATATTTTGGAGAGTACATCGACTTCAAAGAGTACGACACTTGTAATATGGCTGGAATCGATCAGACCGTTGCCCGTTATGACTGGCTCGCCGACAGCGCCACGACTTCACATGTCGCTAATCAATGCACATCGTTCGCAACATATGAACGATTATCAGACGCAACTGTAGCCGGCGTTGGCAACACTAACATTCCCATAGCAGGGAAAGGCGCAGTAGAATTGGAGACACAATGTGACGGGCGCAAATATGTTCTGTGGATGGAGCACGTTCTCCATATCCCGTCCAACAAAAACAATCTATTCTCTCTAGGCAGATGGGACAATGCTGGCGGGACATACAGAAGTGCTCGTGGTATTCTCACACTGGCCAAAGATGGAGAGAACGTGGCCAAAGGCCAGATAGCCGGAAACAACCTGTATAAAATGCAGGTAAAAGTATGGTATATCCCCCAATCCGGATCTGTGAACAAAGAATTCGTTGCAGCAAATCCTCTCCCAAGTTGGGAAACCTGGCATAAGCGTTTCGGACACGTCAGTTACAGCGGTTTGCAAAGATTGCTGGACAAAAACCTCGTTGACAGTTTCTGCATTGATACTCAGACGCCGAAGCCCGATTGCGTGACATGCACCGAAGCCAAACAGGCAGAGGAATCCTACAACGACAGATCAGAGCGACAAACTTACCCCGGAGAGTTGACTCACATGGACTTATGGGGAAAGTATGACATTGCGTCCATCAACGGACACCAATACTTCGCTCTTTTTGTCAACGATGCTACCAGATACATGACTGTGACTTTCCTAAAAGGGAAGGATCAGGCAGTACAGGCAGTAAAGGATTACCTTACGCACCTCGGAGCAAACGAGAAACCTCCTCGTGCGACACGTACAGATAGAGGCAAGGAATATATCAACGATGCGTTGATAACATGGTGCCGAGAATGCGGCATCATGAACCAGATGACAGCCCCATATTCGCCATCCCAAAATGGTGTTGCCGAGCGTGCAAATCGTACATTAGTTGAGCTCGCTTGGGCAATGCTAAAGGGAGGTGAATTACCAGAATTCTTGTGGGAATACGCCGTGGCGCACGCGGCATATATACGAAACCGATCCTACACACGAATTCTAGAAGTCACGCCATATCAGTTATGGTTCCAAAGGAAACCAGACGTGACTCACTTACGAGAATTCGGGGCGCACGTATGGGTACTGCTACAAGGCACAGCCAAGCAGCGAAAAATGTTACCCAAGTCAAAAAGAAGAGCCTACGTTGGCTATGAAGATGGTCCACAGGCCATCAAATATTATAGCGCAGAGATGAGGAAGGTACTTACCTCCCAAAATTATAAGTTCCTCTGTCCACCTGAACATCCTACATCGCTCGAAACGGTCGTGATCGCGCCTGGTGCACAGCGCGAAGGGGAGTTCGATGGAGACACTCTGTCCACAGGCGGAGCAGGCACTTCGTCGAAAGGCGGCGTACCGTATATGGATGTACAGCCTGAGGAAAGCCTAGAAGGTAACAACCCATCAGATGCAGGCCAGAAGAGGAAACGAAACGATGACTCACCGCAAAATGAATATCCACTCTGCAAAACGCGGGGCATATGCGTGGACTATAGACATCTAAATGACCCATTTTCCGATACGGAAGATGAGGTCATGACCGCGTTAAGTATGCTTGGAAGTGACGAGCCGAAGAGCCTCAAAGAGGCCAAGGCATCGCACGAGTGGCCGGAATGGGAGCAAGCGGTGAAATCCGAGCTCAGCCAATTGCAGAGCACGGGAACATGGGAACTCACCAATCCTCCTACCGACGCAATCCCGATCACAAACAAGTGGGTCTTCGCAAAGAAATATGACAGATCAGGAAACATCCTGAAATATAAGGCGTGATTGGTAGCCAAAGGCTGCGCGCAAAGACCGGGATACAATTATGATGAGACGTTCGCACCCGTAGTGAGGCTCGAAACGATCAGAGCCATACCGGCCCTCGCAACGATACATGACCTCCGTATCCAGCAGATGGATGTAAAGGGTGCATACCTAAATGGGACCCTAAAGGAGACAGTGTACATGCGTCAGCCAGAAGGGTACGAGGACGGATCAGACCGAGCTTGCTTACTCATAAAGACACTCTATGGATTGAAACAATCCGGACGTGAGTGGAACAGCGAGCTTAATAACAAACTGCGAAAGCATGGCTTCACGCGTTTGATATCGGACCCATGCGCTTACGTGCGGCGAGAAGGTGAAAATCTGGAGATAATCACAGTCTGGGTTGACGACCTTCTACTGTTCACAACGTCAGTGGATTCGATGAAAACGATGAAGAACAATCTGCATACCGAATGGGAAGTTACTGATATGTGTAGCGGTATGACACCTCGCTACGCTAAGCTCAAGTGAAAGTTGAAGTGAACTGTCTGGCCTTCAGAACTCAAGCCTAGCGCGGAGATAAATCACGCGCCGAACCTGAAGTCAACGTGGAGCGTGCTAGTACACAAGGAAGCCCTTATACAGGGGTTCAGTACGCGGTGTCACACGGTGTCAGGCTGAGTGGAGAACCAAGAGGACAAGTTAGATTGAAGAGAGTAAGGGAATACAGAAAGATACGCACCTGAGTGGAGAACCAAGAGGACAAGTTGGTTCCACTCAGGACGCTACTATCGTATTAGTAGTAATGCAAACGAGCAGACTAATGCAAATCTCAAAGATTGCAGTAGATCACCACATTCCCACTGTCTTCTCAGCCCAAAAAAAATACAGTGAATGAAGTAGCATCTGTAGATACGAGATCATAAGAAAATAGAAAGATCATAAGAAACATTTGACTACAATATGACAAAAGAAACAGAGGGGTTGTAAAATGTAGGGATCCTGACCCCCAGATCCCAACGATGCTGATGGCGCCACATAATCCTGTCAGGCTAGGGTGTTAGAATACATTAGTTAGGTCACCTATGGCTAATTTGAGGGGATGTGATGCACACGATCGAAAAGTGGAATCAAATCTCACTTTTCCAGGCAGTGAGTGACAAATATTTGCAGAAGTGGGTGTACGAACACAGGAACTAAAATAAAATAAGGAAAAATCGCCAAAGGATTGGATATTCAATATTCTAATAGTATGTACAAGTTGAAGTAGCTACGATGTGTTGTTGGAGCTACAGAAAATAAAAAGCGCTTTTTTGCATTACTACTAAAACGATAGTACAGGAGGGTTTATATACACTACTGATGCTGACTTTGAATTGAGTCTAAACACTATTACTAAGTGTACAGTAAGA
Source organism: Lactarius hengduanensis (assembly GCA_021525025.1). Lineage (NCBI taxonomy): Eukaryota > Fungi > Basidiomycota > Agaricomycetes > Russulales > Russulaceae > Lactarius > Lactarius hengduanensis. The sequence continues at coordinate 28,282 of JAKELI010000127.1, forward strand.
CTCCGTGACTCAGAGGCTGACATGTCGTGTCTAATAATAGCGCTATCTATTGTGCTGACTAATGCACTTGTCATAGCTGCTGACGCGTCTCCTTATCTGCTGAGTAAAACCTAATACAGCGAGTAAGCGTAAACTACTAAGCATATTCTAGAACATTCTAGAGCCTTCCATCCTTATCTACCAATCATGAGAGTCCGTATATAAAAGGGAATGTGACCGGATTAGGTTGTCCTGTTAAGGATACAACTATCCCAGGGTCACGTGCTTGAGGGTGCACATGGTGGCATCATGTGACTAACAAAGTCTCGTACTTTGGCCCTTTAAATCTTCACCATATAAATCCGTAAAAAATACAGAAAAATAGGAAAATAATACGCGTCCATGACAATATGGGCGAACCGGCGAAGATCGTCGGGATAGAGATCACCCGTGACGAGAGGTCAATCACGATTTCCCAACAACGATATGTAGAAAACATTCTGGAGAAGGAAGGCATGAAACGTGCTAATCCCGTTAATATGCCAATGGATCCAAACCAACATCTTCAGCCAAATCCTGATGGAAATGAAGGGAACCGAAGCAATTCATACGCACGGTTGCTGGGCGAACTACAGTTCCTGGCCAATGCCACGTGGCCAGACATTGCTCATGCTGTAAATCAGTTAGCAAGTTACACGGCTAACCCAAGCCTCGAGCATACGATGGCCTTAAAAAGGATCTTGCGATATCTCGCCGGAACAAGAGAATATGGGATCAGATACTCGAATATTCCGGGGAGAAACAGAGGTGCTAACCTTTTCCATGGCTTTGCGGATGCCGCCTACGCCAACTCAATCAAAGATAAATCCACAACCGGTTATGTCTTCAAGGTTGGCGGTGGGGCAATTACATGGATGTCGAAACGGCAATCAGTGGTTGCGCTGTCGTCCACCGAGGCCGAGTACATCGCCTTATCCGAAGCAGGCCACGAGGCATGCTGGCTGAGGAACTAATACGGAGAACTCGACTTTAGTCAGCAACATCCGACAGTAATTAAAGGGGACAATACTGGGTCGATTTTGATGGCACAAAACCATCAATACAACAAAAGATCCAAGCACATGTCCACAAAGTGGCACTGGATCCGTGAAGGAGTTGAAGAAGGATCTATTGAGATCGGAGAATGTAGAGACCCCGAGCAGACGGCAGACATACTGACAAAGCCACTAGCTCTCCCAAAGCATAAGAGACACGTCGAGGAAATGGGATTGGTACCGATGTGAAGGGGAGTGTAGGCATGCAGTCGGCACCAGCCAGCAAAGCCTGCAGTCGGGAGACTCCGGCCTGCGACCACGTGTGCCAGTAGCTTATGAATCAAATGTATAATCGTACGGACATACAGAGTAATAGGGGTGTGCGCTCTATCAAGAACGCTCATCCCCTCGTCTACTCCTCTCCGGGTCATTCCCGCTACATAAATCACTACAGATACATCAGGTCTTCTTCACAGAAAACTCAACCTTGACCCAAAATGCTGTCAAAGATATTTAAAGAAAAGGGAAGAAAAAGCAAGAGAAGAAGACACCCAAGGTAGCCCCTGAGCCAATGCCAGGCTCAGAGACCACTGGCAGTCATATTGTCTGCATTAGAATTCAGGTGACAGACCTCCCTCAGGCATCCCTTGCCTCTCTCCCTTCTCCTTCTGATCAACAATCGCCTCACCACTTGTATCTCATTGAAGATACATTTGAAGACATTAAATACAAATGAGATTATTAAAAACTAATGTATTATTAAGGTCATTAAATTCTTATAAATTCTTATATTGTAGATTCTCCTCAACCTTATTTATGAAACTTTGGTTCATTATTAGGAACTTGTTTAGTAATACAAATTTTAACTGGAGTATTTTTAGCAATGCATTTACCCTTTGGTGCCTTGTCACATTGGTCATGTCTTGCACAACTCTCATCTCAGCCCACTCCTTTTAACACTCCTTTACTTTACTCAACAAACATCTCCATTTATCATCACATGATTTGCATCATTATCATCAGCATAATTGTGCCAAATTTACTAGTGTAGTGTTTCCTAATGTCATTGTATTGTATCTATCACATCCTTGAGAACTTAAGATGGTGCTCTCTCAAGGATAGGAATTAGGGCTGTACACTGGACCCGTACTCTTACAGGTGTATGGGACCCATAGTACAGGTCCCATACCATTCCATTTGCCACTTACTACATGGGTTATGTGGTACGGGTACGGGGCGGGTATCACCCACCCCATACCTGTTGGTTGATGCTAGTTTACAGGAGTTGTACAGGTACCCTACAGCCTACTATGATGACCTGCACAGACTGATGGAGATGGGCCTTGTACATCCCTTTTCCTCACCTTCACATCCTCCCAGTCCTAAAATGGTGGCGCGTGTGATAGGACAACAGCCTGAATCACCTGCAGCAGGTTCAAGGACTTTCCCGAACACTTTGATCTTGTGCTAAACATGGAAGTTGTGACTGTGAACTGCGCGCTGCCCCTTGACAGTGCAGGCAGTGGCCCATGGGCTGGGGCTGCTTGTGGCGTCACGTGGTGCATGACTGAGGCATTCAAGATGGATGGCAGGTAAAGATACTGGTATTTGCACACTATATGCACATACACACCACTATCTGCTATACCAATACGATTCAACTTCCTGGTTGTCTTGTCGGCTGCAGTGACATCCAAGATGCTGTTTGCATCAATGTTGAATGTGTGTTGTCCTTTGTCTGTGCACACTCACCCTTGTAGACTTGGATAAGCACACTGGGCTGGTTGTCCAAATATGTGGAGAAGATCTCGGACTTCATTGGGACCATTGTGTTGCGCTTGATGAGTGCGGTCATGACACCACCCGCAGTCTCGATGCTAGAGTGAGGGTTATTTCAGGTCTGAAAATACAAATAGTCCAACTTACCTGAGGGACAGTGGGGCAACATCAAGGAGGAGGAGATCCTGGGTCTTCTGGTGGGAACTGGAGCTGGAACTGAGACTGGCCTAGGGCCTAAGTAAGTAAGTGTGAACCAGGCATCGACATAGAGCCTGAGTGTGGTGGCTACACTCGAGATGATCAGGGCACGATTAGCAATGCTGTTGATGTCGAAGAGTTTGTCAAGTGAGAAGCTGAACACAATTGTGTTGCACCCATATAGTTAGTCTAGTTAGTAAAGTACAAGGCCACGGTCACAGGAAGGCTGGCACCAGTTTGAATGAGAGAGACACCCAGCTTGTACATCATCTGGTCAACCCTATGGTTGGCACCAGTATGAGTCAAGTATTACAATCCAGCTCAGTAACCCATGGCTAGGTAGCTCAGTTGGTAGAGCACCTGGTATATATCCAGTAGGCCTGGGTTCAAACCCCAGTCTGGTCACTTTTATGCATCTTAACAGATAATCATATTCACCTACGACAATCTCAATATTCAATACTGTTGGCCAAGGGTTGTACAATGATATTGGCAAGGGTCTTGAACTCTGCGAAAACATCAGGCATGCAAGGAACAATATGATGACAAGATGAGAAGATAAAAAAAATGTAAGATGTCAGATGACTCAGATGAGGCTTGGTGTGAGTGACGGATTGCATGTTTACATTGTCAGGGTGGCCCCATGACCAGCAACTCCAAAATGGCCGAAACCTGTCCAACGTTCATCAACTTCAATTCAACCCTCAAAGGCCTCAATGTTCTTTACTATGCCACCACCTTGCCATTTGGTTTCAAGTTCCTGACCATCTCATGGCCTCAGTGTTCACTGGCACCTCGTCAATTTATAGCCCACCCTCACTCAGAGTTGCTCTGCTCCACACCTTGCCTGGCAGCCCTGGCTCAACATATCAGTGTAACTGCTATTTTATCTCAGCATCATTGTTGTACATTTGTATTTCGTCACTTTCACTTTGCTATTTTTGACCTCTTTAAGTCAGGACTCGATTGTGTTGGATGACTCAGTCATCTCCATCCTCACGCACTCCTTTCAGATTACCTACTGTTCCTTGGCAAGTATTTTCCAGACCCACCTTGTTTTGTCTTGGTTGCATAGACTGTTGGACTTCACCTTGGACTTCATCTCTTATAGTAGGGCATCACGACAATGCAATCATGTACTTAAATTGGTCCCCTTCCCTGTCAATTTCAAGTGTTCGTCCCCCACTGCTTTTGAGTGATTTCCTATAGGCTCTTTCATCCTCATGCATCAAAACCAACCCCCCCCAGCATTCTTTTATTTCATCTGCAGCCACATGTTGTGATGCCTGGAGGCAGTTTGGCAAGTAAAACAGTACATCCTTCTCCACACGTGATGATCTAATCTGAGTATTATGGACAGCTACTGATCAATGTGCCCTGCACTCTGATGGAACTCTGAAGGACACTTCAGAAATCCCATGGTATGATGACAAGGATGACAATATGCCTATGGTGCCACCCCCAGACAGTCCAGCCTCAGACAGGTAAGTTTGCTTTTGCTTCTCTTCCTCACATACTAAATTCCCTTCAGAATGAAAAAAGAAAGTGGAACACTGCTCAGATGGAGGAAATCATCAGAGCAGAGCAAGAGAGAGTGATGAATCAGAGATGCAGCCTCACCAGAAAAAGAAAAAGATGTAAATGCAAGCCCAAGGTGCTTTCTGACCCTGGAGACAAGCTGTATACCTCAACTGTGGCCTCAGGTTTCAATAGCAAGAGCGATAGTAGTAGTGTCACTGAGATTGCACCTGATGAGGTTTGTTTTGATCCACATGACTATCACATTTGTTCACATGGATTTTAGATCGCTGATAATGTTACCTTTGAAGATGAAACCCCCAAAGTCTCAAAAGCCATCAAAGGGGAAAGGTAGAGCCAAGGCCTCATCGGACAAGCCCTCAGCTGTGAAACAACACCACCAGGAGATCACCAATGGCCCTCCTGATGAGGGTTAGTCACAAGCCCTTCCACTACAGGGCTCTTCATCAACTAATAGCCTTGAGGGCTCAAGTTTGTCCCAGAAAAAGGTATACTCATTCTCATTCTCATTTGTGCGTCTCTGATTATCCCAGGGAGTAAAAAGGAATCCAATCTACCTGTTTTATGAAGCCACAGATCTTGGTGTGGATGGCAGTCCAGGTAGGCCAGGTGACAATCACTTCCAATGCCGCCACAGAAACAAGAAAGTCCTGGCCATCACAAAGGCAATGAACCACAATCTGAATGGTGTGTGGCATGACTCAGACCTGGCACTTTCCACTCTCATGACCAATAGGTCTTGTGGGTCATTTACCCACCCATTTCAAGTCGCTTTTCAGCCTATACATGGTCCTTAAAGATTGAGAGACTCTGCCAACTGAAGACGAGAAATCCTTTGCCTCTGGTGACAAGGAATTTACTGGCCAGGATCAAGTGGAATATGTCAAGGCTCTTGAGACGAGAGCATCAACAATAGCATTGGCATTTTTAAGGCAACAACAGGCCATGGTGGTGAGTCATCCTGGTGTCTTCAGGTTATGACTGACATCAGTTTAGGAGCCTTTCGATTCATTGAAATTTGAGCGCCTCCTCACAGAGTGGATTGTCGCTTGTGATCAGCCATTGGACGAAGTAGAGAAGCTGGAATTTATCCACATGATCCAGTACGCACACCATTCCCAGACCAAGCTCAAACTGCCAAATCGACAAGGCATATGCTGGCACATGATGAAGCTTGGTGAAGAGACAATGGAGGGTATTTAAGAGATGTTTAAGGTGGGATATATTTGCTCCACTGAAACAGGTCTAACTGTCAATTAAAGGCCTTGAAAGGGAAGGTCAGTCTCTCCCTCAACGCATGGACATCAAGCAACAGCATCACATTCTTGGCAATTGTTGCTCACTATGTCACCAATGACAGAGAATTGGGTGGGTCAATCTTACAGTTCCCTTCTTTTCTTTCAACTGACAAACTCAGAGGAGCTCCTTGTTGATTTCCAGGAGCTGATCGGCACTCACTCTGGTGAGAACATGGCAGAAGTGGTTTGGGAAACCTTAGAGCTGTATGGGCTCAAGGGTAGGGTACATTATTACAGCGTTGAGTATCCAAAACCCTTACTGACAAGTTATAGGTTATCGCAATAACAATGGATAACACAAGTAACACTTGCACCCAGATCACTGGGAGTGGATAGGCAGGAGACCCGCATTATATTAGAAGTGTAGTGCTACATAGGGTAATATGCCCTCAGGCGCACAAAAATGGATTCAAAAAAAAAAAAAAAAAAAAAAAAAACACTTGCACCCCTCTGCCTCCACAACTATCTCATTGATGTTGTCTTCCTCAGCACTGTCTTTGTTCCCACCCAAATCCTCTTCCATGACATCTGAGTCTTGCTTATTGTTGTGTATTGACTCATCTTCTTGTGCAATGTAACTAGTGTTTGTAATGTGATTAGCAGGGTTTCGAGTCAAAATTCAATAAAAGTATTCCATACCTTGAAAGCCTATGAGAACTGTGTGCTTCCGAAAGCTTCAAAGGCACCTTTAGCTTCCCTTTGCTGCATTGCTTTGGTTGTTTATGGTGGTTCTTCCAAATCACAGCCATTGCTGTTGCCTCATCTGGCGTTATCTTCCAGAGGTCTTTGTGCTTTGTGATGTCAATGCCTTGGTGCCAATGTTGGAAGTGTTGTCACATGTTGTACCGCCAGACTGCCAGAGACCCATCTGGGCAGTAAGGGCACTGAAGGGGGACATTTGAGCAGGGTGCCGACTCAGAAGATACCATGGCAGCGGAATACAAGAAATTAGTTGCATTAGGGCATGGTACAATGCCCATATACTTCACTGTTGGCTGGTAGTTCTTTCCGGAGCACTTTGTCAAATAAACAGTGCATATATTTGCAGGTCGGAGGCAGAGCCCACATGGCTCCTGTGATTTGTCAACTGTCAGATCATGTAGTATATGGCTTGTGATGTGCGCAAGCACACACTGGCCATTGGTTGCATCGAGTTGGACTGGAGATGTACATGCTGGGCATTTGTGCATGCTAGACTCTTGCACATTGTAGAGGGCTTCTGCAACGAAGCAGGCTTCTCCTAACCAGTAGAATGGCATCAGCTGAAGCACAATGAGGGTAGTAACTTGAATGACAAGCTCTTACCTGATCTTTTGCAGTAGGGAAAGCGGTCAGTTTGCAGGGTTTGTGGGATGGATTTTAGCTGGGGCTTGGTCAGTCAATCTCAAAGGCTGGATGCAAAGGCGACAAGTGTGGGTGTTTCAAATAGGTAGAATGGCGCACATGATGGAGGCATGGCCAAGGAGGGATTAATGGGCTGGATGAGATTGCCCAGGACTTTGAACTTAATGGGCAGAAGATGCTGTGTCTTCCAGTCATACTTGAGCACATCGTCATTGTGTTTATCATCATCAGGAGATGTGTACACCAGGCTGTAAACCTGGTATGTGATGTGAACAGGTGTCCTTGGAAAGAGCATTGAGACATAAGTAGTCGACAGATTTTGACCCAAGGTGAATACCAATGATTTCGCCAATGCAAAGAAATATATTTTCTTTGAAAGAGACAAGCGAAGCGATGGGGTTATTCACCATAAGGGCATTTCTGAGATTGTCAGAGGCGTTGTCTACAAGTGTGGCGGGCTCTGACTGCATGAAGTGTGCCTCCTGCTGGACTCTTTGCAGCCGGTCTGTTGAACTTGTTGATTTACTATACTTGAACAATAGTGACAACGCTCGAGATTTGTTTAGTGTGCCCGTGTTGTCATCAACAGCAACAACATTACCAAATGAATGTTGATTGGGAACCCAATCCAGAGAGGTTGCAGTGTCCTCAAGTTCGCACATACCCTCGCCGGTAAGAGGAACATTTGGGTGGTCCAACAAAACAGCGTCCTGGACCAGACTATGAAGAACATTGTCATGTGATGGTCTTCAAAGTCATCACCAGGAAGGGACACATGCACAAGGAGAGAACTGAAAGGCGCCAGTAGTGTAGCATCAGGGATTTCTTCAACTGCACAAAGGACATTGCAGACAAATGGGTGGTCTGCTTCCAGTTTGCATTGGCCCCAAATCCAGACAGTAGGGGGTCACTGGGGTGTTAAGGAGCTGAGGGTCTGAGACGCCCTCCATGAACATGGAGAGATGTGGTCTGCAGAAGCAGGAATTTTGGACAAGTCCCAAGACACACACAGAAGGTGCAGACATCACGGGGCTTTATCCCATTCAGGGTGCATAGCCAGATTGTTTGCCAACTCCATAGTTCTGGTCAGACGCAAGCCAAGCTGATAATTGTCGACATTAGCATCATTTCCTATAATAGTCCGTAGGCAACTGAAGAGGTTTTCTAGGTGGTCAGTGCCGAGGAGTACAATGCTGAAGTCCTTGTTAGGTGTATCAACCTTAGCCTTCGCTGCACAAAAGAAAACATTTTTGACCATCATGATAAGGTTGATATAGAGAGCAGTGGGAATGAAGTTGTTGCATGCCTTCTCGTGAACATAAAGGACCAACGCCAGGTGGGCCGCATAGCTCAGGTATTTGAGCTGTTCCCCAACAGACAAGTCAATGCAGATATACGGCATGAGGAAATGAGAGCACATCAAGCCAAATAAACAGAGTGAATCTTGGGCTTTGATTTGACCTGGTGTGCCAGATGTGAGCCGAGGGAGACTCCAGATGTCCCGAAGAAGAGTATAGGCCAGTAAAACATCTTGCTTGTTGTTCAGATTGAGCACTGCATGGACATGCTGGGGTATATGGCCAGCCTCAAGAAGATGGCTCCAGAGGAGTGCAGGAGTGATCCACGTCCCATGCACCAAGATCCCCTTTTCATGCAAGAGCGCATTGCATGGTTGCTTTGCTGTGGCGTGTTTCCAGTCTTTGTCGCACGTAATGTCATCATCGCCAATGTGCAGGTCCAGGAGAGCACATGCAGACAGCCAGGGATAAATAGGTGAGGAAGGAGAAAGCTTTCGTTTGAAAGTGAGGAGCACTAATGCCTTCCCCCGCTTTGCCTTGCCATCTGAGGTGATGGAGATGACCCATGCATTTGAAAGAGTATTCATGGCCTTGATCACAGTAAGTGCCATCTGGATGAGTTTGGCATGGTCTTCTGTGGTCTCTCTCTTACAGCTCCCAGAGATGAGAAACAGTTTTGCACTGTAAAATCTAGCATTTTTACAGAGGAGACCGATTGTGCCAACAGTGGCCTGAAAGAAGTTAAGCGACTTAGCATTGGGCCAAGCCGTGGGAGAACTGGATATGGTAATACTTACTTCATGCACAAGATGGACATTTCTGTCTACCATATCTTGGAACAACAGCTCTGTGTCTGCAATGCTGTTGAAGTCCATACACCTGCCGTTCATGTGCTCTCAACACCACCCTAGGATTTGGTTTGTCTGGTCGCACCATTGTGGATGCATCTCCTGCACAATCTCGTCAAACATTAAGACAACATGGTATTTTCCTCACGTTTCCAGTGTGGGCAGCAAACTGTCAAGTGTGGTTACCAAATTGTTCTCAAGATCCCTCGTGTTTGGGTATGATGGTGAACAAATGAGGGGTGGGATCATGGTATGGGGACGAACAGTGGAGGGGTTTTATGATCAAGCGGTGGGCTCGCAGATAAGCTGCTACCACTTTGTCGTAAGGGTCAGGGCGGGATGCCGGGCCGAGTCGCTGACTAAGTGCGAGAGCGGTGGACAAGCAGAGGGGACAAGGGTTCAAGACAACTGCTGGCTCACAGCTTGGAGAATGGAACTTTGCAAGGCAAAGGAGAGGAAATGCAAAGGGCAGGAGTCTATATGAAACAAGACTAGAACGAGGAAACAAAGTAAACTACAGGCTCCTTAAGTACTACACAACAATTCTCTTTTTCTATGTTTTTCTGGGGATGCATAAGTGTGATTCTAAATATAGCACAATTGATGAGCTGGCAGGAAATCCAGAACAGAAGCAAACAAGATGTGAAACACATGTGAAACACAGAAGCAGGACTCAAGACTTTTCCAAGAGAAAATAGAAGTAGAAGTAGAAATCTGAAATGATCGATGGCACGATCTGTGATCGTGACAAGGGGGCAGGGATCCCAAATATACGGTGCACAATATCTGCTACTCGCTGACCCCCTAGACGCAGGAATAGGAGAGTATGTAGGTCTTCTTCCTTGGTGTACCCTTTTGGATGATAGAGACCACACACAGCTTTTGGAACTAAGTCCAGAATTGCTGCAACGCTCATGTGATGATCCAAGGCAACACAAAGAACGCGATCCAACCGAGGGATCTTCCCACTAGACATTGCAAGGAGTACTTGGCAGTGCAGGGAGATTGTTCCTTTGCACCCGACAAGTTACTTCACATTGTTGGTATGCCAAAGATAGAACAAATTGATGATGTGCTCCTTCTTTTGAGCAATCTCGGACATGGTTGTTAGCCCATGGTACTTGTATGGTGTGTTTTGTTTACGCCATCTTCGATTCAGACTAAAACATTTCTAAATTTTGTGTTAGATAGTAACATGTGGCATGGCTAGCATAGACCGTGCTCATTGAGGTTGCGGTTTTCGCATCTGTGTGCATGTAGCAGGAGGGTTCCCAAACAGGAGGAGAACTCCCAGGCCGTGTGCTCCTCAATGTGGAGAAGGAATGGGTATGTGCCGATTCCTGTCTGGCCAGGTGGTGCATTAACAACATGTCGCTTACACTGCAACTTTTTAGATACACATCTTGATACACTTTGTCAGTCAATCGCATCATCCACAGGTGGGCCCAGAGCAATCAGTGGCGATGGGAGGTCTTGACATGCAGGGGTGATTGCGTCAGACAAAGGTAATGTCCTGATATATTCAATGTCGTCATCGTCGTCACCTGTGTTCACAGACCGCATGTGAGGTGAGGAACAAGGCAAGGAACAAGGCAAGGAAGGTGCATCGGAAAGGGTGGGCACCCTCAACAAGAGACCATCCCCGATGGGCAAGACCTCAGGTGAGCGATTGGGTGAGACAGAGGCAATTGTACACCATCCTCGCCTTTCAGTCACGGTACACTGCATGCAAACCAGGGTTTGAATGAGAAAAAAACTCAGAGGAAACTCTGTGGAGTGTTAAAAGATTTCCAAAGTTTACTTCCCATTAAACATTGAATGGAGAGTTTAAATCTCTTTGAAGTAAAATATCATGGAAAAAAATCTTGAAAAAAATGTTAGACTCTTCATTTGTGACAAAGTCATGTGATATGTGACAGTGATATGTGACACATACATGCATGCCACCATGCCACAAAGACCTTCCATGTAATCTGTCACATGTCACATGACTCTGTCACAAATGGAGAGTCTAACATTTTTTTCAAGATTTTTTCCATGATATTTTACTTCAAAGAGATTTAAACTCTCCATTCAATGCTTAATGGGAAGTAAACTTTGGAAATCTTTTAACACTCCACAGAGTTTCCTCTGAGTTTTTTTCTCATTCAAACCCTGGTTTGCATGCAGTGGTAAGCGACTTATCCATTCTGATGGTCAGATGAGTACGTACTGATTCATGCATTCAATCACTTTCAATAGTCTTTTGAGCTTTCCTTCAAGCAACCCCCCACTGATACCATAGGCAACAACAAAGCCATGGATATACCGGGTTAAGCCTTTGACACCCAAGGGTCCGCATCGCACATGATGTTCGATGGCTTCGATGTTGACACCATACCCCAGCAACCTGTTTAGCACACGGTCAAGATGCTCCAGGCCTTGCTTGGGTCTTTGGGCCCTTCTGCCAAACTGACACACGCAATATTGTTGTGTTCTTCTGCCTCTGGGATATATAAGGGCAGCTCTTTTGCTACATGGGTGATGTTGGCTAACAGCGCTAATGTGTGCCCATCAGCACCTTGTTCAGGGCATGCTGAAGCCCCACGCGTGGTCCTAGGTTCACCAAGAGGGTCGCATGCATGACCTGGCACTGGGAGGGAAGACCTTGGTGGGGGTGCAGCCTGGGGCATGATGAAGGGCACGACGCCTGGCGCTACAGCTTGAGTCTTCTTACTGCTTGCCCCACTCTGTGTAGCATTTGTGAAGTATGAATGTATTGTTCTTGGTTGACTTGCCTTGGGCTTTGAGTTGCCCTTTTGTTCCACCTTCAAGCACCCAGGCGAACCGCTGTGCTGCAAGAAATTCTTGGAGCCTCCATTACCGACCCGAATTTTCATGCAACATATGTCACAAGTGTAAAAACCATCTTTGTCTGGCATTGGAATGGGAGTCATATCAGTTGGCACAGTTATAGGCGCGTTGTCAGTGTGAGTGGGTATTTGGGATAGGAGGTGCAAGGGGAGTGTACAGAGAATGCCCCCGTTTATTCTCTCAGTGAATCTCAAGGCAAACTTTAGCTGAAAGGCCTCAACATCACTCAAAAATAGGCTCAAAACTCAAAACTGAAGTCAGAATTCCTATTTTATTCAAGCCAAGTTCAAAAGAATCTCGGTATAGGACACGACTGACAATCTTCATGGTTGCTCGGTAGGCTGTCCGGAACTATCTGGGTATTAGTGCCGGTTAAGCGCCCAAGCATGAAAATTTGCTAAGGGCCCAGACCCCCCTCCCTCCCTAAGGGGGGTATGGGCGCCTAAAATCCTGCACCCCCCTTGGACCATCTGCCTTCAAATTGATGGTTGGTTGATGGCATCATTACCTTCTACTTCCTTCTAGCACCTCCTATTCTATTATTACTTGACCAATGGCCATATGCCTTCACATGCACAGACCATCATTACTTGAATAGCTCTGAACACCAAATATTGGCTTAACTCAAATCTCAACTCTGTCCAAGACTCTGTCTCTCATTTTCACTCAGGTCTGCTTAGTACTTTCATGTCACATGATGCCACATCTTTGTTGTGTTATTAAAGTGGTGTTGGAATGTGTACACACCCCATGTATTGTACAAGGCTTGGTACAATCAGTCATCCCATGCAAGTCAACTGAAGGAGATGAGATAGAGCCTGGGGTGCAGTGGCCATAGGACCTGCCCTAGTTCCAGATTCAAAGGGGCCTGGGCCCTCTGCCAAATCTAAGTGATTTGATCAACCATTCCCAAGTCATTTAACTGGCTCTAAGATCAGCTCAGCACTGGCAGCCTCAAGCCCTCAGCTAAAGTGTTACCAAGCTGGTTAAATAACTCAGGAATTGAACATCAAATTACTTAAAGTTGGCAGATGATACCCCAGCTTCTGAGGGGGTCTACCTCTCCAAATATTTCCATATTTTTAGCTATTTTATTTCTTGATATTCTAATAGTCCTTGCTTCAGCCACTGACTTTAGCATTGTGCTATTCAAATAACTTGAAAACTACTGATCAGATAACTTAGAGTTGGCATAGGGCCCCTCTGCCCCTAATCTGATCTAGCTCCATAAATATTTTCATATTTGTATCTATTTTATTTCCTGAGATATCAGATAGTTGGCTACTTGAATTGACTTAGATAAAAAATGTTGATCTGGGTGACTTCTGGGCAGGAGTTTAGTTTGTGGCATGGGGAAGTGTGCCACTGGGCCCACAACTTGTTCACAACTTGTTCGAATTCCTTCCCCTGCTTCTGCCACCTCCCTCTCCTTTTCTACTTCATCGCAAATACAAGTCAAGCACACACAGACCACACCACTGTTGCCAAAATTGGGTTTGTTTTTCTTTCTCCTCATTGCTAACTCTTGCAGACCACAGGACATGTGGCCACCACATCATCACCACTGCCTCAAAGACCACCCTGCCACTGTACGCTCGGCCTCACCCATAGTAGATAAGTTTTTATTTTTGTTTTGCCTTCTTGTTTTGAACTGATGCAAGACACAGATCAACCCCCTTCCTTTGTGTGACCCCACTCGCCCGCCCCTACTCAAGACACGCACCACCGAAACCACAACACTGGTAGCCACTCACCTTGTCCCGCCCAACTGCTACCACCCCACGGACGTTGCTACCTCAACACAGTGGTGGCACCATCGCCTCAATGCCACCTGTCTCGACATGGCCACCACCACCTCCACGCTGCAAACTCAGCACCTCAACACAGCCGTGCCAATCACCGCCCTCCCTCAGCTGCCACAACATGATGCACCTACTGCAACACCCACCACCACCTCAATTGCCACCAAACCTGACGCCAGCAACTACCACCCCACACGACCCTCTGCCCCGTCCCACCGCCTGCCCAACACCCATGCCAGCAAAGCCACCACCACAGCAACTCAGCAACATCCCACCCAACCACTGCCAACCATTGCAACATCCCACCAACTCTGAGTGCCCAACTGCAGTAACCACCACATCAACCCCACCTTGCTGCAGCAACTCACTGACTCCACACGGCCAGCTGCTGCCGCAACTACCACCGCTCTCGCACCCCATCCCGCTCAACGCGCCCTGTCATGATCACATGACATGCCACATAAGTGTTTCCCGTTTCAGACTCATGACTAGTGTTGGGGAAGTGTGGTCTCAGACTGACCCAAACTGGGTTTGGAGAATGGCTCAAACTGAATGGTTTGGTTTCTGGTTTGGGGGTCCCAAACCCAGTTCAAACCAAACCAAACTGATTAAGAAAAAATATTAATAAATATTTTATAAGTGCTCAATAAATGGTTTGGTTTGGTTCAAACTGAGTTTGAACCAAACCAAACTGAATTTAAACCAAATTTGAACCAAAATCAATGGTTTTTGGTCTCAAACAATTTGAAACAAAGTCTTAACTGATGAATTTGAACAAAATCAATTGTTTTTGCCTCAAACCAAGGTCTTAAGTGGTTCCTTAAGTGGTTTGAACCGAGTTTGAACTGAACTGAACCGGACCAAACCAATTAAGGACCAATTTAAAACACTTATTTTCAATTGGTTTGAAACAGTTTGGAACAGTTTGGTTTGGTTTGGAGCAGTTTGGTTTGGTTTGAGTTTGGTTTGGGCAAATTCTAATCAGTTTGGTTTCTGGTTTGGCCAAAATGGCCCCAAACCAAACCAAACCAAACTCCCCCAACACTACTTGTGACTCAGGACAGGGCTGAGGGCTGCCAGCACATTGTGCTTGCTGGCACTTATGCGTCCTTAGGAAATAGCATAGAAAAACCACAGTCATGTATGATATATAAGAAGCCTGTAGTGTACACTGTAGTCCCCATCTTGGTCTCTTAAGAATATAGCCCAAGTTCTCATCTCTACTTGCAAGTAGTTGTGACTGCTCTCTTGCTTCGCTAAGCAAGCAGGTGCACCCGGCCCAACCCTCTGAGTTGCAACTCATGGAAAAGTCTTCTGACTATAACCGAAATGCAGACAAGTAGCCACTCATAGGAAGTCAAATAAATGTATGTGTTCGAACAATCCAGGTGATCATAACAAGCCCCAATCTAGTAGCCACCCCATCTGCTGCCACTGTACATTCCTCTAGTATTAGTTAGTAGTTATTTGTACCCTTATTAAGTAAATGAATATAAATATATAATTTTATTGTCCTTTAATTGTTGTGTGAAAAGTAAATCAATTTGGGAATTTTTTGTGACTCTCACTTGACCACAAAATGACCATTCAGTGACCATGAGATGACTGGGATTATGTGAGAAAATTGACTGCCAATTGACTACTAATTGACTACAGGTAGTCATCCAGTAGTCAAATCATAGTCAAAAAAAACGACATGTAGTCAATTGGTAGTCAATTGACTACCACCTGACTAAACTCTGACTACTATCTGACTACTGGCCGACTTTTCTTTTTTACTGAGAGTCACACATCATGGCTGAATGACATCCCCATTGTTCGATCAGTAGTATGTAGCTCATGACAATGAGAACATACATCAATTTAGATATAACGTAAGAAAGGACACACGCACACTTTTCATCTGCAACATTGTGGGCAAGAGCATTTGATGGACCTGGTCATGTTTTGACCACCTACAGATGGCAATTACTAATGGGGTTGTCCACGGGTAACAGGACTGGCTACAATGATATCGACCCAGCAATGCATGCGCCAGTGCCAAAGGCATCCAAACATGGCTCTCCCCTCTGTAACTCTGCAACAGCAGAGGGGGGTGGCTAGTCTTGTACCCGCCATTCTAGAGGAGGGAGGGGGGGGGATTTGGGGGAAGCCAGGGAATGATGGAATATTATTGGCTGGGGGGAATTAGGGATTACCGCGGGTTTACCCGCGGAAATCACGCGGGTTTTTGTATGCGTCTTGTAGGGCGTGACAGTGCGGTCCAGGGGCACTTTTTTTTGTGCAATTTGGTGGAGAAATGGCTCAGCTATAGCCTCAACAAGTTTGGAGCCCATAGCACCAAAATTGATGTCACAGTGTGACAAAAAGCGACCACGGGTAGGCAAAAACCCGTGACATGCTGTGGTCACGGGTTTTTTCCGACCTGTGGTCATTCGTGACATCACTGTGACATCAGTTTTGGTGCTATGGGCTCCAAACTTGTTGAGGCTATAGCTGAGCCATTTCTCCACCAAATTGCACAAAAAAAGTGCCCCTGGACCGCACTGTCACGCCCTACAAGACACATACAAAAACCCGCGTGATTTCCGCGGGTAAACCCGCGGTAATCCCTAGGGGGAATAAAGTTTTTTATGCCAATGATGCCGCCCTCTCCACCCCTTGCACATTCCTCCTCTAGAATGTCTGGGGCATTTTGTCCAGGAATGGGGGCTCAGTGACAGACATATCCCCCCCTCCCATATTACCCTCCCATTCCCCATACCCATATTCCCCTCCCCCATCCCTATATTCCCCCTTCCCATATTCCCCTCCCCCCTCCTCATCCCCATATCCCCCCCTCCCCATATTCCTCTCCAGGCTCTCCCCCATCCCTATATCCCCCCATCCCCCCTTCCCCTCCCCCATCCCATTTCCCCCCTCCCTATGTTCCCCTCTCCCATCCCCATATCCCCCCCTCTCAATGTTCCCCCCCCATCCCTATGTTCCCCACCACTATCCTAATATCCCTCCTCCCTATATCCCCATACCTACAGTAGATCCCACTTGCATCACCTCAATTAATGTTTTTCTTGAAGTTATATGACTTTACAAGCTGACTACAAAATGACTATCTCTTGACTTTGGTGAAATTTCTGACTACCATCTGACTACTCTCTGACTACTGGTCGTCTTTTCTTTTCTATGGAGAGTCATGTGTGCACTGTGCCTCCCAAAACTTGAGGACATCTGAACCCCTCAGTGAGAGGACCTTGATATACGCCTCATATTCCTGTATAGCAGTTGGCTGAGTTGGACTAGACCTGCCAATTTCCCTATCAGGAAGGCCATACTGGTCTGACAGGAGCATATAATTCAGAATCATTCCATTATTTGTGTTAGGCTCAAGCTCCTCATAGTATTCAAGCATCTGTCATAGTATTAGGACATGCCACCAGCAATCTGAGCTACTCACTGCATCCTGAATCTTTGTTTGAGTGTCTTCAATGTATTCCTCCTCCCACTGATCAGTCATCCAGCTCATCTGTATCATCAGATTGAGGACTTGATATTAGTCAGCCAGATTTGGAAAAATGACTGTTTACTGACACATCACAATGATATACACTCTTGTATGATTGATAAGTGACCTGAGCGCACTTAGCGGCTCAAATGGACACACAGATAATGGACTCCTTAGGATTAATTGGACTCCTTTAGATTAGATATGTGCTTATCACAATCTAGGACTATTATCTATGACATCACTTGTACCATGACATCATGTGGACTACTCTGGACTCGTTATTGTACTAACACTTTAGTCCTCTCTTTTGTTATATCTTCATTATGATGTCACTATGATATCATCTTTGTCTGGACCTTCTATTGTACTTATTGTCTAAGTACATTCCCTTTGTTCTGACCTGCTCATTGTTCCAGGTCTTATTGTATTCCATCTATTGTATTTCGCCCTTATTGTACAAGTGCGTCATTGTCTCTAGACTGTATAAATAGTGTACCATGTACACCCTGATACCGCAGTTCTCACTCTCACTGGATGGAAAATTCCCTTTAACAGTTGACAAAATTTAGGCATATCCTATAACAAAAGGCATTTTTTATCCACAATTTTCACCATATAAAATGTTGATAAGGCAAATAAATATTGTCAATGTGATTTCAGAGCACAATATGTAGACAATATAAATATACTTTTCCATAATATTGTCAGAATATTATAGAGGTTATATTATATATCTTGTTAAAATGTTTCACAGGTAATATGTTAATAAAATGAAATAGCACATCATTGTGTCAGTCAAAAATGGTATGACAAAATGATGACATAATTTTTCAACTTGCATAAATAACTCACACAAGAAATTCATGGCCAATTATTTAACTTATATCATGGCAATTGTGAATGGTAACATCTTGGCAATATCTTGAATGGATCACAATATACTTTCATTATTTTTATTGGGTAATAATTTTAAATCCTGTCATCATTTTTCCACAAGAGGATAGTATAACAAAATTTTATCAACAAAACCAAGATTTTGCATGCATTTTCCAAGCAACACTTGGCTAGACAATATATAATGTGTTTCACAATGGTAATTTGTTAAAATAAATAAATAAATTGCAGGCCTCTGCACAATTCAGGCTTGATGGAGATCTGCAGTTGTGCTGATACCCTAAACCATCCCTGCTTGCTAGGAAATGGTCTATGGTATGCACAGGATTTTGGGTAGTGTTTATAGGGATTGGCAAGGGTCACCCTCAGGTATTTTCGAAGCCACCCGTACCTGTACATGTGAAAACCCCTACCTGTGATGAAGGGTACGGGTGGTCTCAGGTTTGGATCGGGGTTTTGACGGGTCACGTGGGTTCAAAAAAACTACAGGTATTATTGCGGGTCACACAGACAGACACGAAATTTTATGGTAAGTAAGAGCCTGTCCAGCAGTGAAAGAGGGAGTGGTGGCGGTCGCATGCAACCTCTTTCATCAGGGTGGGAGAAAGAGGTGGCGTGCAACCACAAAGGAACTCAGTCGTGTTCCCAAACACTACTTGGGGTCGCGACAGGGAAATTGATAATTATGTAAATTAGTCACGTATGACTAAGTGTGACCTCTATGTCCAGCCTTTGCTTTGGAGTTGGACACTACTACCACCAACACGCTGATTGGCGCCTTGACAGGACTCAGAGTGGTCAACACCATCTGACCTCCCACCCCATCAGCTACTGCCAGCGCCACCAACATTCACACCGCCGCCATGAACACAAGTGAAGACAAAGAGGGCTTCTCCGACTGCGCCGCAAATTGTATCATCGCAAGTGCAGAGCTCACAGGTACTTACATCGCGATCAGGTCCTGAGACACGTGCAGAGTTCTCATCCAGGGCGCAATGGATCCTGGGTCTCAAGTAGCAGTGGGTTCCTAGATACACGCAAAGCGCATAAAATTATCACCTGTTTCTGTAATTTGAATGCACACGGGTCCCAGTTGTCAACCAAAAGTTGTTGCAGCAATGAAACGATACAGCTGATATTACATAACAATTTGTGTCACATCTACGCGACCGAGAAAGAGAAAGAGGGTGAGAAACGACTCCAGAGTCGTTTCTCACTTTTGGCAGGGCGGTCACTTACGACTGTGGTCGCCTCCAGTTGAGATAGTCACGCCGGACACCCCCATTGCCGGAACTGGCACCAGTGAGAATGCATTCTCACATTTGGCTGGTGCCGCGAGCGACCATTTCGCCGCCGGACAGGCTCTAAGTAAGTTCAGGCCTCGTCGATGGTGTCCCAGCCCTCCAGCAGTTCCTCTTCCTCGCCAACTAGTGTTGGGGAAGTTTGGTCTCAGACTGACCCAAACCAGGTTTGAACCAAACCCAAACCATTTAAAACAGTTCGGGTTTGGAGAATCCTGGCTCAAACTGAATGGTTTGGTTTCTGGTTTGGGGGTCCCAAACCCGGTTCAAACTGAACCAAACTGATTAAGAAAAAATATTAAAAAATATGTTATAAGTGCTCAATAAATGGTTTGGTTTGGTTCAAACTCAGTTTAAACCAAATTTGAACCAAAATCAATCATTTTTGGTCTCAAACAATTTGAAACAAAGTCTTAACTGATGAATTTGAACAAAATCAACTTTTTTTTGCCTCAAACCAAGGTCTTAAGTGATTCCTTAAGTGGTTTGCACCGAGTTTGAACTGAACCGAACTGATTAAGGACCAATTTAAAACACTTATTTTTAATTGGTTTGAAATGGTTTGGAATGGTTTGGTTCAGTTTGGAGCAGTTTGGAGCAGTTTGGTTCAGTTTGGGTTCAGTTTGGGCAAATTCTAATCAGTTTGGTTTCCAGTTTGGCCAAAATGGCCCCAAACCAAACCAAACCAAACTTCCCCAACACTATCGCCAACAACCTTGTCTCCAAGTGCCTCCTTGATGTCACTATCTTTCACTAACCCCATCAGGCTCCAAACTCCAAGGCACAGGAGCGCACACGTGGACTGAACAGAAAGACGACTTTGAATATGCAAAAGAACCAGCCAGCCTTGGCTAAAAACGTGTTCGACGTCGACTGAGGTGGCTAATAGTGACCTGTAAGAATTGAAATGGTTGGGAGAGAATTTCATCGACTCACCTGGAATGGAAAGGTAATCGCACACCATGAGTGATTGAGGGAAGGTGGAACACCACTCATGCCACCACATCAGAGGATCCTTTGCATCCTTGATATCGGCAGCAATGTAGTGGTCGAGTTCATCGCTGAGGTTGGAAGTCATTGGCACGAGGTCGGGTAAGTGGTCGAAGACATTCCTTGGCTTCGAAGCACTCGGAGAAGGATTGCTGTCCAGTGTGTCAACCCCACCTCCAAGTCGAGTGTCTGAAACAGAATAAGAGCGATCAAACTTGTGACAAATGATCTTGTGAGCATCTTGAACCCATGGGACTTCCCAACTCTGTTTTTTGAAGTACTCGAGCTTGTGATGAGGGTGGAGAACTAGGAATATTGTTAGCATTACCGATAGAGAAACAAAAAGGGCCAATATCCATAGCGATCTGGTAGACTTCTGAGTGATCAGTCTTGTCGTAGTACCAGTTCATAGCCTTCTTGCCAATAGCAAGAGCGGTGCAGATGGCAATAGAACGATGTGGGGCATCAGACGAAGTGGCAAGGACCTTGTTGATGTGGTCCATTGCCGGAATCACTGTTGCTAGGTTCAGAGTCCCTCAGGAGAAAAAGAGGGTTGCATCTTTGAAAATCTGTCCAAGTCAAACATTGAGTTGCGAGCGAAAGCGAAAGTTAAAGAAATATAAAATACCTGCAAGATATCACGAAGTTCCCCCGCAATACTCCATTCTGCTGGCACCAGCTCATATTTACAAAGCTCGAACTCCTGAGTTGCAGTCATTGTGTCGATTGCTAGATGATATTTGAGTGCAAAGTTGAGCATGTCAAACATTAAGTTCCACCAAGTGGAAACATTGTGTGACATCATATGATGAGAAAGGCGGTTGGCGGCCAACATGTTGTACCACTGTGGGAGGAGGACAGTGGTGGAGTTCTTGAGCGTGAAGGCCATTTTGCGCAGCTTCATTCCATTGTTGCAAGTCCATTGTTCACAAGTCAGCCAATGTCAGCCTGAGGTTAGGGTCAACTGATCCACGAACCTTACTCAACATTGATCTCACGGGCTGGATGGACACTTGCATCCAACTCTCTCTCCTGCGCCTCAGTCAAACCCTCATGAAAGTCAACCCATGCACCCACTGGCCGATCATCTTCCACATCGTCATCTATCTCTTGTGTTTCCTGTTCCGATTTCTCCTCAGCCTCAAGCTCCTCAGCTAAGTCGGCAAGACCTTGTGCCGCGGCACTGAGAACCTCACCATTTTTGGCCTTTGGTATGTCAAATTGTTTTAGGATCGCTTTAGCTGAAATGTTGAGGATGTGTGCAAAGCAGCATGTTTGGTTTGCAGCACCAGGGAAGTTGTCGAGGACTTCAGCAAGATGCCCAACCATTGTATCGTTGTTGGAGGTGTTGTCAGCAGTAACACTCAGGATCTGCACAAGGGTAAGTATTTCTTTTCTTTTGAGTTTCAAATCATTGAGCTCATACCTTTTTCTCAATTCTGAAGGTTCACAGAACCCCCGCAAACGCAATCGCCAGGTTGACACTGGTGTGGGAGCGAGGCACTTCAACTATATCGAGCAGCATTGATAATGGCTTTCTGTCACGCTCGAAGTGTACAGTAAGGGCTACATAGGCCTTATGATTGGGTGAAGTCCAGGCGTCGGTGGCAAAGTCGGGCTTGCCATCAATTTCCTGGATTGCCTCATTGTTAGTAAGTAATATTATTTGAGTTGTCTTGTGTCCGTGTGAACTTACCTGCAACATTTTAGCTATGCATTTACGAGCATTTACAAACACGTTCTTGACATTGCGTGAGAGGGTTTTGGCCAATGGTATGTAACACTCCGGTCTGCCTGTCTTCATGAGCGAGTGGAAGGCGCAGTCGTTGATGATCTGGAAGGGTCGTTTGTCCTCTGAGACCCAGTGAACAAACTCCGCACTGAATGAGTTTGTTTAGGAACTAACTACAGTGAATCGAGCATTCAAACATACCATGCTGCAATCTTGGTGTGCTGCCGGTAACTGTAAGTAGCCTTACTGTTCCCCACTCGTCCAAATGCCTCCGTGATTGACCCATTGAGACCTTTCATCTTCAACAGTGCTTTGCGTGCTGTCTTGAGGTCTCCTGCCCTATACGCGGTGGCAATGACTTCATCTCCCCAGCAAGCCTTTGCATGTCGGCACAAATTGCTTGTTGAACTGGTATCACCAGTGTAGAGGTAGCATCGGATGAACTTGACACCACGGCAATGTCTCATGGTACATTTGAAAACATGGGCCTTGCAACCATCAAAGTACTCGATGGTAGGGGTAGGTTTAAAGAACACATAAACCAGTGCATTCCACTTTCTAGAAATGCGATCTATCAAGTCGTTCAGTATGCCAAGAGTCACATATAGGTGAACGCAACACGTGCTGAGCTCAGCGAGGTTGCCCTCTGCTATAGGTTCGTCTTCTTCATCGCTGTCATTTGTGGCTTCAGATCCAGGTGTACCACCATTGCAGATGACCTCGTCATCACTGTCTGTAGCTTCTGGAACTCGACCAGGGTGAACCCAAGGACCATGGGTGGGCTTGAGGGTGTCTTCTGAGTTGATGGAAGCCCGTCAAGAAATGGTGGTCACATCCAAACACTTTCTATTCTCAGGTGCAAGTCTCAGTTTCTTCCTGGAGAGTGGACCACTGTGTTGAGTGGCACATTCTGTAGGTCGACACTTCCACAATCTGGCAGTTATGGATGTTTTTGAGGGAGGTGGCATGATACTAATCACAGCTCAGAAGCTTGGAGAAGGAGATGCAGATGCAACAACGACTCATCAACAAGTACTCCCAACAGTGATGAAGACAGACACTACAAATATGTTTCGGCTGTGATGTATATCACACAGCTGTCAGTGCTATATGAGCGGGTGATTGCAGGTCAGGATTTGGGACTCAGTAGTGTAAATTAGCACCATTTATTAGCCTGTAGTAGTCTACTACTAGAACAGAATTACACGGGGACTTGTGATTCATGAGAGGTCAAAACCCATCTCTACCCCTGTGGGGATACAGGTTTTGGCCGGGTTAGGATAACGCAACCCGTACCTGTACCCTCAGCACCCGTACCCACAACCCGGACGGGTTACCCGAACCCGAGACAATCACTAGGCTCGAGCGCCACAATGTACCATTCTTGCCATCTCAATTCCCCCCCATCCACTGCGTTTCCCATCTCGGTTCCTTTTGTGTTCCATACCCATGACCTGTTGCTATGACTTTACAACTCGATCCCATCCTCATGACCCCATTACTTTATGATGCGCTGATGATCTTTGTTGATGTCTTATGATACTTGAACTCATTGGTTACTTACAACTGGTAGTATAAAATGTACGCCATTCTGATTGTAAAGAATCAATCCAACTTGTGTGCTCGAAAACTGTCTGTGTGCTTTACTATCTGCACTCTGCTGCTTCAAACTCAACTCTTCCACTCATCTTCTTTTCCGTGCATGTACTTCCGAGTGATGTGTTACCTAATCAACTTGTCACTTTGATTCTAAGGTTGACTTGGGGCTGTGCTTCATTTTGTCCTTGTCATGGTTAGCGTGGCATTGGCAGGGTTGCTGTTTGCACTGTTGTAGTTGTCTGGATGTACGCCAAGATGAGGCTGAGTCATGCATGTCACGCATCACGTGTCAGTGTGCATTTCCCAATTTGTGCCTGGCTCGGGTGATCACTGCAATTTGCCATTTTGTTTGCAGTCTGAATCTGAATTCCTTGCTTACTGAATCACAGCAACGACAACACAGCAATGCCCTCAAGGCCTCAAGCTGTATGCACCACCAACCGCCTCCAGTCCAGTTGCGTCACCCAGGCCTCAAACGACAATGACAATGACACAAGGCAGCAACATCTTTCAACCACAATGGTGGGCATAGTATCCATGTCCAACTCAACAATGGCGACAGCAAGGTGAAGACCAAGTGACCTCGAATGACAACACATTTACAGTATATTGTTCACTAGTTATCTAGTAGTACCATAGTAATAACCCATGGTATAGGGCAACGGTAGTGCATTGTCCCTCTACCATGGTGTTGAGGTGTACACCGCAGGTCTGACCCACCCATGGAATGACCTGCATCCTTGCCCACATCATTCCCTACTGGCAGCAGGGCCACGCCAGTTGGAACCGGTTCCAACCGACAACAACTGGTCACACAACCAATGATAGCTGGTTGGTCATGGTCTGGTTGTACCTGTGCGGGTTCAGAAACCCTTGGTATACACTAGTTCAACCCCAGTCTGATAGAAGGTGATAACAATGGCTTGATAGCAATGGCACAGAATCCATTGTTCTATAAGTGGTGCAAACACATTGAAGCATGCTGGCATTGAATCTGTGAGCTGGTCAAAAAAGGAACTGTGAGAATCAAGAGTTGCTGAGATCTGGAGCAAACAGCAGACATATTGACTAAGCCCTTAGCGTGCCCCAAGCATAAGAAACATACCATGGAAATGGGACTATTTTTTCTAACAAATTACCATTGTGAAATACATTATATATTGTCTAGCCAAGTGTTGCTTGGAAAATGCATGCAAAATCTTGGTTTTGTTGATAAAATTTTGTTATACTGTCCTCTTGTGGAAAAATGATGACAGGATTTAAAATTATTACCCAATAAAAATAATGAAAGTATATTGTGATCCATTCAAGATATTGCCAAGATGTTACCATTCACAATTGCCATGACATAAGTTAAATAACTGGCCATGAATTTCTTGTGTGAGGTATTTATGTAAGTTGCAAAATTATGTCATCATTTTTTCATACCATTTTTGACTGACACAATGATGTGCTATTTCATTTTATTAACATATTACCTGTGAAATATTTTAACACGATATATAATATAACCTCTCTAATATTCTGACAATATTATGGAAAAGTATATTTATATTGTCTACATATTGTGCTCTGAAATCACATTGACAATATTTATTTGCCTTATCAACATTTTATATGGTGAAAATTGTGGATAAAAAATGCCTTTTGTTATAGGATATGCCTAAATTTTGTCAACTGTAAAAGGGAATTTTCCATCCAGTGTCTGCTATATCAGGTATGTTCTCTCTGGTGTAATACCACTCAAGTTCTCACTCTGCTGTATCAGACATCTCTAAGCTTTACTTGCAAGATCTCTGTTATCCCTGTCGCACCGTTATCTCACCACAGTCTACTTTGTCACTGTGAATATTGGATTCCATCTATGCTGTTCATCAGGTTATGGGCCCTGGCCCTTCTACTCCACTTGACTGGCCTCTGTGTCATTGTGGGCACAAGCTGAGTCTTGGTCTGTCTGGGGACTCACCCTCCTTGCCCAAGCCTGGGTGCCCTCAGGCATGAGTGGACCCAGGTGAGGCCCATCCATACTATACATTGCCCAGAAGTCCCATTTTCACCCCCACTGTGCTCCTCACCCCTGCGTGTGCACAAGGAGATTGTGTCTGGTAGCCCCTTAATACATATCTAGGCATGCATGGCCCACTGGGCTGTGTATTGTGGAGCATAGCACCAGCTGTTCTGGTGCTCCACACTGTGCATTGATACACTAAACTGTTCCTAAGCATTAGGAAACAGTCTAAGATTGTGCAGGGTCTAGGGGGTGTGAAGTGTTGCGAGGTATTGCGCAGGCCTCCGCAGAGCGCGAGATGTCGTATGTAGGTCCGTGGCAGTCGCGGACGTGTCTGTGTTGAAAGGTTAAGGCCGCGCATGAGTGTGGCAAGGTTGGGAGAGGGAACGGGAGCGGCTGGTTGCAGGTGGTCGGAAACAATCGTGCACACTTCGGTGCGGTGCGAAACTTGGTAGGGATGGCCACCAGGGTCAGGAACGCGTTGCGCTCGAGTCGCTAGGGCTGCACATAAGTGCGGCGTGCTGTGAGGAACGCAAAGGATGAGCTTTACTGAGCTCAAAAGTCCGAAAACTGAGAGAGGAGAAGTCTACTATTAGAATCTGAGGTGTAAGGTTGTAATTACATGGCCTATATACTAAAGAGAGTAGGCTAAGGAAAGAGGGTGAATTAGATAAACAGGGGAAAGGCTAAAACGCGAAGGGATGAGTCCGGGAAGATAGGGAGGCTGAGCGCACACAGAGCACAGGAAAGTGTGGGAGAGCGCAGGAAAGAGTGGGAAAGTGTGGGAAAGTGTGAGAAAGCGTGAGCGAGTGCGGATCAGCATGAGCAAGTCTAGGAAGTAAGTAGAAACTGCAAAAATAACCCTTTCAGGGCTCAGGGAGAGTGTGGTTGTATCAGCATAGAATCTCCTCACCATGGGAGTGTAAAATCTGGTGCAGGCTCTAGGGGGTGTTTGCCTTAGGCATTCTGCAACCAGATTTCTACCTTGCAGCGGCAAAGGGAAAGGACACAGTGAAGCCACTTGTGGCGATGAGGCAACCAACAGGCTGAGAAGGCTGAGGTAGACAGCCTTGGGCTCTGAAAGATATCATTCCACTTTCCCCTCTGGTGCGCTCCAGTGAGCTGTGTCTTGTGACACATCCTGGCTGGCAGCTGGCTCTTAGTATGTGAAGAGGCTTCCACCCTCATAGCCCTTGTAACACTGGCATGTTTATGGAGGCAGGACACATTAATGTTCTGGCCTTACAGAATCACAGACAGGAGCAGAACCCTCTTCCACATCTTGGACTTTATGAAGCACTGTCGCTGACTGCTCCTTGGCAACAGATAAATCATCCCCATGTCTGCTCACACATCTTGCTCTGCCTCACCCACTGGTGCTGCCACCACTAGTGCAGCTGCAGGTGCCGCTGCAGCGGCCTCAACCACCACTGCTCTTCCCCCCATTACATCTGGATCTACACCCTCCATGTGCATATCCAATGTGTATGCCACAACCTTCAGCATGCCCTCTGGCATCCACCTTGGCCAGTTTGATGGCTCAAATTGGAATGAGTGGTCTGGGACTCTCGAGGCCATCCTTACGCTGCATGAAGCTGAGGATGTGTTCACCTACCTCGCCCCTCTCTCTGGAGTCACTAGTCACTCTTGATGAGTGGGAATCTATCCAGCATCAGTCTAAGGCGTACCTCTGCCTTTACCTCAAACCTGACATCTACTCCCTTGTTGCTGATCCATATGCCTATCCCACCTTCAAGGCGAAGTGGGACAAGCTGAAGGATGTATATGCTGGTGCTTCGGGCAGCACCACCATCTTTAACTTGTGGATTCAGTTAACACAAGCCTGCCTCAACGACTCCGCTCCCATGGCCTCTCAGTTGGCCAAGCTCAATGAGCTGAAGGTCAGCCTTTTCAACATGCAGATGGGTGTCACTGATACTCAATTCTGCCCCATACTTCTCCACACATGGCCAGCCTCTTATGAGGTGTTGGCCTCAACCATCCTTGCAGTGGTGCCCCCACCAAACTCAAGCATGCTGAAATAATTGCGTGCATTGTTTTGGAGGAAGCATGTCACTCTGGCCCCTCTAGCTCCTCTCTCAACAAGGCTGCCCCTGTTAAACCCAGTGGTGGTGCACGTAAGAAGAAAGACCATTCTCAACTTACTTGCCACTACTGTAACAAGAAGGGGCATATCAAGCCTGATTGCAGGCAGAGGAAGAAGGATAGTGTTTTAAAGTTCAGTACAGTCCCAGTTTTCCTCCTTAAATGAGGGAAACTGGAACTGGAACTGGTTCCATTATCACTGAAATATTTCAGAACTGGAACTGGAACTGCATTGTACCGGTTTTATGTGGTACTGGGTCAGTCTGAAACCAGTCAGTACTGGTTGGAATCAGGACTGATCTCAACCAGTAGAAACCGGTATTATACCAGTACTTCCCAAGGTACTTCCTTGGGCCGGGGCCAAGGGTTGGGGCCGGGTACAGGTACGGGTACTCACAAAACCCGTACCCATGTCACAGGTTCATGGGTTTCACTGGGCACCCAGGTCAGCCGGACCAGGATGCTGCTGCAATGTGTCAACAAACCGCCATTGTCATCCAACGCTCATCAACTGCATTGCTTTGGCCCAAGAAACCCTCAAGAAGCTAAGTGTTTTGTCTTTGTTTTGTCATCTTAACCAACTAACTACATTTTCTTTTCTTTCTCTAGGTTCCAGCCACATTCTCGGCGTTGCCACCACCTCGCCACACACAGGCCTGTAGCTGCCATCACCACCTTTGGCTTGCAAGTGCCTTCAAGTTCTTATGGCATGCAAGAGCCACCATGCCCCTCCGCGACACTACGACGCTGACATGGCGTGCAAGCCCTGCCACGACATTACTACGATGGCAACACTGCCGCGACTCTACAACACCGAGCCACCACCACAACACCACAAGTGCGAGACAGCGCTGCAACGCCACGACAGCAATGCAGCGCTGCAACGCCATGACAGCGCTGCAACGCCACGACAGCGATGCAGCGCTGCAACGCCATGGCAGCGACGCGGCATTGCAACGCTATGACAGTGATGCGGTGCCGCAATGCCACGACTATGACATGGTGCCGTGACGCTACGACAGTGATGCGGCGCTTAGTGATTTGAGGTCCGGTCCAGTCCGGTCTTTTGCACCTTTTGCTGTGCAACCGGACCAGGACCGGTTGCCACAAATGATAATTTTGCAAAGACTGGACCGAGACCATGGCCAACCGGTCTACATCGGTCTGGTTGCAGCAAAACGCCTGGTTGCAACCAGTCTTTTGAGAGACCGGTCGACAACCAGTCTCAACTGGTTTTTTTCCAGTTGCAACTGGTCTTTTTATTTTTGTAGTCTCATCGAGCGATTAAATTCACACAGGTATGTACAATTACAAAAATGAGGGTGTACACTAGCTAGCTACAACTTGAAGTAATACACCGCGGGACTTGCTGTCCGAACTGTCAAGTCGCATCGTCGTCGAGTCGGGTCGTCGAGTCATTGTTGTACATATTGTTTTGTGTCGTCGTCGTGTTGTGTTGTGTCGTCGTTGGGCCGGGTCGTCGACTCGTCGTTGTGTCGCATCCAAGGTCGCGTCGTTGTCGTTGTCGTCTTACTGTCGTTGCTGTCATCTTGTTGTTGTTGTTGTTGTTGCCATCTTGCTGTCGCTCGTAGTCGTCGATCACCTCGCCTTCGTCGCTGTTGTGGCGCTGCCATCGTGGTTAGATAACTGGCCCCTCGCTGTGCGTTACTGGTGAGGTAAGCAAGGAGTGAACAAAATCGGCAAGGGCCGTTGCGCCGTGACATGTGACTTGGCTTTCAATCGTTCACGCTCGTACCCGGACGACGATGGCATCAACTGCAAACCCGCCAACGCACTGACAGCCACATGCGTGAAAACGCAGCAAGTCCAACAAGATTCCAACCACCGCCGGCGCCCCACCAACACGATTGCGATGCCGCCGGCATGCCAACAACACCAGCACAGCAAGCTGCAAGCATGGCGAGGCGACGACGGCGATTCAACCATGCCGATGGGGCGATGTCTGACTCGACCATGACAGCAACTACGACAGCGATGAAGACGACGGTGTCGCAACATCGAACGACGACGACACCGCCATGGCGCTGCGACGGCGATACGGCGCCGTGACACTATGACCGCGCCACGGCGCTGGAACGCTACGACACCTACGCGGCGCCGCAGCAACACAGCGCCGACCACCTGGGCAGCTAGGCGAGGTCGACAGTGAGGGAAGCGGCGACGGAAACGCAACAGCGACATGGCGACGGCGATGACGGCGGTTGTTGCGACGATGGCAGGCGCTGCAACTTTCAATAGGCATTGTAGCTAGTTTTATAATTGTAGTAGATAGATAGTTAGCTAGATAATAGTACAGTTTAAACCTCCAAGTCGGTTGCTGTAAAGACCGGTCTCAACCGGTCTTTACTCGGTTGCAGGAATGCTCGCAAAAATATGCAACCGCAACCGATGGTCCGGTTGCACATC
Organism: Lactarius hengduanensis; assembly: GCA_021525025.1. Taxonomy (NCBI): domain Eukaryota; kingdom Fungi; phylum Basidiomycota; class Agaricomycetes; order Russulales; family Russulaceae; genus Lactarius; species Lactarius hengduanensis. The sequence continues at coordinate 58,816 of JAKELI010000127.1, forward strand.
GGTCCGGTCTGGTCGGGTCCCGGTCTTTTTCCGGTCCTATGGACTGGACCTTAAAACACTAGCGGCACTGCAATGCCATGACTATGACACGGTGCCATGACGCTACGACAGCGACGCGGCGCTGCAACGTTACAACGGCTATGCAGCGCTGCAACACCCTGACTCATGACTGCAAAACGGCGCCGCAATGCCACAACTGCAACGCGGATTGGGATGCCATTAAAGTAGTTGACAGGATTCCATGTAGTACATAGCATTATAATATACCCTTCAGTAACCCCTACGGGTTTTCCAGACCCACTGAACCTCAGGGTATGGGTTGAGCAAAAATTACCCGGGGGTTACCCATGTACCGGTACAGACAGGTCTGTACCGGTATTGTGCAGTTTTGTTAGATGCCCAGCATGTCCAAAACTGGGAACCGGGATCAAGAACAACTTTGCAAAACCGGAACCGGCAGTTCCAGTTTTGGTCAGTTTTGTCCGATACTGTCCTGGTTTTTTTCGGTTTTATGTACTGAACTTCTGAACACTAAAGAAGGATGAGGCTGCTGGGAAGTTGAAGGACACTGGCAACAAGGCTGCCAATAGTCATGTACTCATACCTACCACTGCCTCCATTAAGGAGGTTTATGATGAGCCCACCATTAACTGGGCAGACAATTCAGTTGGTGTTGCCTTGTATGCTGCCTCACATGTGCGTTGGATGATGGACAGTGGTGCCACACACCACATCACACCACATTGGTCCAACTTCAAGGACTATACTCCATGCAAAGGTGCTGTGCACCTTGGAGACAAGTCCACCATTGACCAAGTTGGTGTAGGCTCTGTCATCTTCACTACAAGCCAGGGCATTCCAATCACCCTCAGTAATGTGCTACACCTTCCACAGGTGAAAACACAATTCTTGTCGACATGTGCTCTAGCACAAAAGGGTGCAGAAGTGGCTTTTGACAGTGGCTCTTTCAACTTTCTGTCAATAAAAGCTGTGTAGCTGTTGGCTACTTGGAGGACAACCTGTACTGGTTGGACACTTCAAGCATTGGCCTCAATGCTCACATCAAAAGTGCTGCCACCACTCTTGATATCTGGCATCAGCACATGGGACACCTCTCCCCTGCTGCTCTAAAGTCATATGGTCCCTCTGCCACTACTGGCATGGACATTGACAGCTCTACCATGCATACTGCTGTGTATCGTGGGTGTGAGTTGGGTAAATCCACTCATCAACCTTTCTCTGTGTCCTCCACCAAAAGGACAACTCGCATATTTGAGATTGTACACAGTGACCTATAAGGTGTGACACGGGCACGGGTACGGGTAACACCGCGGGTTTTTGGTCACGGGTATGTACGGGTACGGGTACGGGTACGAGTTTTTATACCCGCGGGAAACCCGTACCCGTAGCCACGGGTATACGGGTATGGTTACATAAGCAGTACATAAGCATTTTGGGTATTTTTTGGGTATTTTTCCGGATTTTTCTGGATGTTTACATGATTTTTATCAATTATACTCGGATTTTGATGTTATCCAAGGCCATAATGGCTTCAGATAAGGAATAAATAGTCAATGTAATGATTATTAACATTTTTCAAAATAACTTTCACCCAAATATATTGATTTTATATTGATTTTATACAAAAACCCGTATACCCTTAGGGGTTTTTCCATACCCCTGGAAACCCGTGGAAACCCGTGTATGTTTTCATACCCCTACCCGTACGGGTACGGTGTTCACGGGTATGGGTACGGGTACGGCAAAAAAAACCCGGGGGTTACCCCTGTCACACCCTAGTGACCTAGCCAGTCCAATGCAAACTCAGTCCCTACAAGGCTCCACCTATACTGCCACCTTCATAGATGACCACTCCAAGCATGCAGTGGTGTACTTTATTAAGTTGAAGGATCAGTTTGTGAAGGCACTGCAGATGTATTTGGCCTGGGGTGAAACCCAGACATCCCATAAACTGCGTGCACTCCACTCTGACTGCAGAGGTGAGTACATGGCAAGCCAAGTACAGGACATTCTCAAGCAGAGAGGGATAGAGCATCACCTTACAATGCCAGGTTCACCACAGTTGAATGGGAAAGCCAAGTGGTTTGACCACACCATTACAGATAAGGCAATGGCCATGCTGCACACAGCTGGCATGTCTAAAGGCTTCTGGGAACATGCTATGAGCACAGTGGTACACATCTATAACCACTCTCCCACCCATACACTCAAGTGGCACATACCCTATGAGCACTGGTACTCTGGCAAAGTACCAGATGTCTCACACTTATGCGTCTTTGGATGCAAGGGGTACATGCATGCACCCACAGATAAGTGTCACAATTTGGATGCAAAGGCCATTGAGGTCATGCTTATTGGGTTTGAGCCTGAATCAAAGGGCTATAAGCTTGGGGGCTGCCAAACTTGCTCTGTCTGTTTGTCTAGGGATGTGACATTTGATGAGAGCAGCTTCCCTCCCTACAGGGTACTGAGACACACCTGACACCTTCCCAAGTGGCTTCACTACCACTTCCTCCATCTGTAATTGCCATACCTAGCACATTGGCGTTACCACCACAGTGAGCACTGTCCCCCACACACTCTGACAGTAGTAAGGAGGAGGATGTTGAGGATATTTTAGACCTCAAACAAGAGCGCCCACACACACCACCACCACCTGCACCGTCCACTCTGCCCACCACTCCCAAGTGTGAGCATGTCACTCCCACTTCACCACTTCTGCATCAAAGTGCAACACACATTATGCACCTTGTCCCTCCTCCCGCACCAGATATGCCTGGAGGCTTTGAGGATTGTGCACAGCATAGTCACCTGTTGCACGAAATGGACAATGCACCAAGACACTCTACCCATGCACATGTGCCCAACCCCTGTTACTTCACTGGGGACAATGTAGCACTGCATGGTAGACAGCTGGGATATGTGGAGCTGCTTGCTGCAGCTTATGTTGGCAGAGACCCTGCATCTTATGCAGAGGCCATGTGGTCTGCAGATGCAGATGAGTGGACAAAGGTGTGTCAGTATGAGATGGATGCGCTTGCCAAGAATGGCACATGGGAGTTAATGGATCTCCCACCTAATCGCAAGGCAGTAAAATCCAAATGAGTCTTCAAGCTCAAGGCAGATGGCCACTACAGAGCTCACTTGGTGACTAAGGGATTTATGCAGATCCCTGGGATTGATTTTGATGAAACCTTCTCCCCTGTTGCATGATTTGAGTCACTGAGATTACTTCTGGCATTGGCCGCGCTGGAGGACTGGCACATCCATCAGATGGATGTCAAGTCTGCATTTCTCAATGGTGTGCTTGACAAGGAGACACTGTGGGCATCGTCCAATGTTAAGCAGATTTTTATGTTAAATTTATGAGAAGGATTTTCCAAAAATGTCTAAAATGTTGCCATGTAAAACTTTGTAAACTTATTTACAATGCACTCTATGATGAAGAAAGAGTTATGCCACCAGATACATTGGGATCATATTGTAAATATGATTGCCTATAAAATTTTAATCTGATTTGCAAATTCATTGTCAATGAACTCGTGTCATTTATCCTGATGATATAGCAGTCCATATTCCCAATATAATCCCTATATATTCTCGGATATCATCAAGAGGATATTTGGCCCAACATCCAACATTGAAACATTGTAAGTCAAAGACACAAGACATTAAGACTCAAGACATTGAAATCTCAAAATGACTCACAATATTCAGCGACATCAGAATGTCTTGAGTTAATATCAGGACATGAATTTTCCAAGTTGTCATTTGCAATCAGGCAGGGGTACCCATGTAAACATGTAATACAAGACTGCAATTATTTAGGTTCACAAAGTGAACAATCCGACTACTGTACAGTGTACCCTAGATACTACAGAGTATGTCACAAGCACTTCAACACTGTGGTCCATTCATCAAATATGAACCAGATACCGACACACTTTTCAAATGTGATATTGCAAATAATGTATCACACAGGACTTGGGGATGCACTGGAGGAAAGGTGGCCGGTTCGAGTCACACATTTGTGTAACAAGAAGGGTTAAGCCAGAATGGTAAAACAAGTGGTAAGCTCTGAGAGGGTGGAAGAGCTGAGTGGAGTGAAAGTGTTTTGAGATGTGAAGGAAAGGATAGGCGGAAATGCTCAGTCTCGGTCTCTGTCAGACATGGGTCTTGAAACGAAGGCGGGTTTTCAATAGTATGATTCTGTGGCAGCAGTGTGGCTGGGATCCATGGCCTGTGATCAGTGAGTCCTTTGTGGGGTTATATTGAATAAAACTAAGCTTTCTTCCCATTTTCTCCCTAATAGAACAAAATAAATATCAGTATAAATATGCATACAATTTGATGAACTTACCCCTATATGCCACCTCAGAATGGTACATATGATGCATTGTAATGTGGAACGTGGGCTCATGTACAGAAATTGACAGTAATATAACCACCTGATTCTGCCGCGCTGCTTTCGCCATGCCAGCCTGTAGGCCTGCAAGTTGTTGTGAGTACTGGGGGGTTAAAGGGTGCATAAAAAAGTACCTCATAAATGCAAACTTTACCATCCATTGGCAGAGTTTCCTCCTCACAAAATGCACCTGAACATGCTCTTCCACAGCATTCCATTCTTCTTTATTGGCATTGTAGGGGCTATTCAATACAATGGTAAACATCATTGGGGTGAATGGATCAAAGAGGGAGCAATCAAGGCAGCAGCTAAGGGAAAGAGCTAAAGTTTGTACTTGTCTATGTTAGCCCAGCAATATCAGCAATAACACAAGAAAACAAACATGAATCAGATAGATGTAACACTTACACGCCACAGGCTGTCCACTCCCCCCTGTCATCTTGCCACAGTGGTGCCAGTATAGGTTTGACATTGTTTACTATGGCCAGTAGGACTGGCCACAATGATATTGACCCAGCAACACACATGCTGGTGCCAAAGGCGTCTGAACACGGCTCACCCCTCTACAACTCCACAATGTGATGATGAATCAAAAGACAGTCTTCCTTGAGCCAGTTGAAATGTGGTCCATGATGAGGGGCACTTGGTAAAGAATTGGGAGTACATTTGCCATAGATCTACAAGAGAGCCAGTCAACTTCCATTCATCAAACAGCGATGGGAAGAGGATGGCCTAAGGTCATCAGAGGGTGACAGCGGAGGAAGCATGGAGCAGTGCTTCAGGGGCCTCCAGCCTGGAGACAAGGGTCATCGGTGGAGGTAATTAGAGAGAAGTTAGGATGCAGTAATAGGGCATGGAAACACAGCAACAGAACTCACCTCAATGACAACAGAGAGTGTATATATTGAGCGTTGCTCCATAGCCAGGACTCAACAAAGGACAGACTACTCCTGTCCTACCCCGCCATCCTCTTCTCCGACCCAACACTTGGTGCCAAGTCAGGATTGACCATCATCAGACAGCAAGTACTAATGGTTGCTCACTATGGGTAGCAAGACCAGCCACAATGATATTGACCCAGCAACATGCATACTGGTGCCAAAGGCATCTGAACACAGCTCACCCCACTGCAACTATGCAATGGTGGTAGGAGGGGGGTGGCCTAAGGTTGTCAGAGGGAGATGGTGGAGGGAGAGTCCTGGAGTAGCAATCCAAGGACATCCGACCTAGAGAGTTGCGAGTTTGACCGGATCTGATCTGGAGGGAAGGGTGACCACATGGACATTGAGAGAGAGAGAACAACTCACTTGGAAAGGTATACAGAGTGTTTCCACCAAAAACAAAGTGAGGCAGGCCAATGAAAATGAAAGTCTATGATGTGGGTCAAACTGAATCATAAGTGCCACCAGGCAGGGGTGAAAAAAGCACAAGTACTCCTACTGAGACAACCAGGTGGCATGCCAAGGTTGCTCATGAAGGGTATTGTGGGGAAAGAATGAGAAAAGATGGGAAGAGATTGGAGAGCTTGAAATTGAGGACACCAGGCAAGAGGGAAGGGGGGGCAATGGACACTCCCACTGAGGTGACCAGGCAGCACGCCAAGGTCACTTGTGAAGGGCACTGTGAGGTGAGGGCGCCAAAAAGTCGAGCAGCACAAAGTGGGACCTGGATGAAGAGGGAAATGGAGGTGGCAGCACGGTAGCAGAGAGTGAGTGAGCATGGAGGGGTGTCATAGAACTCCAAACTGCTGACAAGGAACATCTACTGGCTGCCCAGACCGCCTCAAATTCTGGAGATGTCTTTTCCAGCATGATCCAATCACTCTCACTCTGCCTTCCTTCCCTCACTCAATATTTACTTCCAGGTTATTCCTGCACATACACCATCTCAAACAGCCTCGACACATTGTCTGGCTGTCTTGGATGAATTTACTGTTGTCCCTTTCCCTCTCTCTGTCATTGACTCCAGCCAGTGCGTGTCTTATTGCAAACAACTTCAATGCTTTGAAAACGCTAACTGCATGCCTCGCTCTGGCTGAGATCTCCCAGAACCCTGGCTTGCTTAATACTTGGTTAGTTCTCATAGATCAGCAGACGGGTTGTGTGTTGAGCTGAATATTATAATACTAAACTGTGCTGTCGGACATTGTACAGTTGTGCATGACAAGGTCAGCAATAAAATAGAGCTCTATAATAGCAACTCAGAGGCATGTGACTTAACAATGTGATATCATGATAGGTGTGGACTTAAAGTTGTATTGCAATGAAACTGAAGGTAATGATGGTGATTCACATATTGCAACTTTCCCAATTACTCCCTCTCTGCTCCCTTTGCTATACTTGCTCAGGCCCTTAATGCCTTGCTATATTATATTTTTCACTGTATCTACATGACTTGTCTCATGTCCTGTGTTTTGTTCCTTCCATCTGCCTACTTTCACTTACTCCTTTATGACTTAGCTACATGTTTTTTCTGAATTTAGACCTCATCCCTTGTGCTGAATAAATCAGGTCGTGACTTTCTTGTTCTATTTGGTGCGAATCTTGACTTGAAGGCCCAGTCACGAGCAGTCCCAGCACAAGTCTCAAAAGAAATAGCGAATCCCCATCACTTTATCGCAGCCGTTCTCACTTGTTTGCTCTTGCAAATCAGTAGCAAGCTCGTCTTAGTTTTCTTTATCCATCCTTTTCCCTTCCTAACAGAAATCAACAACTTAGAGGTCAACTGAGTGAAATGATCAGATGTGTTGATTCAGACACTGTGTTTACATACACAAAGACAGGTCACCCAGTGAACATAAGCACTGCCCACAGTCATCACCCTGGCACCAATTTCTCTTGAATCTCTTTCTCCGTCCTTGTTTTTGTGGTGATGGTCAACATGTGGGGAATCCAACTTGGTTCTCTGTTGGTGTGGATAGCAAGAACTCGATCATGATTGAGAGGGGACTCCACCCCCGATGAAACGCGCTCCCATTGATTGACTATGTTGAGCATCCAGTATAGAAATACATTCCTAGAAGTGTCCAGGTGAACATAAAGATGTCCAGACTTGGCTTGGGGGATAGTAGGCAGCATTAGGATGCTCAAATTAGACTTGCCAAACAAAGTACCAGATAGTGTAACCACTTCTGGAATTAGAAGAGAAGGATCACTGGCATATCTGGTAAGAGGCTTCAATGTTAGTGTCCGTGGGGTCAGGCACAGGTTCGGGCGTGCCGGATGGTGATAGTTACGTTGATGAGCTAGAACATAAAATAAGGCCATGAGAACCTTATGGGGACTGAGCGCACAAACATACCCTTGTGACTGCACTTTTGCTAGCTTTGTGATACCAAGAAGAGCAGGAATTATACTTTGCTTATCATGAGGGGAGATAGCCAGGGAGTTGAGTTGAGCATTAAAAACTGAATCAAAGTCCTCTCTGCTGAAACCACCCACCATCAGACAGGACATGGCATGGGTGACAAGGGGCATGGATGGAGAAGATGTATGTGGTTGGAGGAAAGCAGCAATTGACTGGGTAATCATGTCCATGGTACCACTGCTGGGGGGTATATCCACGAAATGTATGTCAGATGAATTGAAATTGCAGAGAGAAAAAACGTGAAAGTGACCTGGTTGCCAGAGCCATCATAGAATTCAAAGGAGCAACTTGGTCAATAGACCAACTAACAATGAGACGGTTTAGCAGATCTGAGAACAAAATGTCACGACTCACTCCATTACTTTCACTACATTTGATAGCCGACCATCAGGTTCCATATGATAACGCCTCATTGGAAATCTCTGCCAGAGAATTGTCTAATTTTGTGTGGATACAATGAGTACAAAGGTCAAGCTGTATGCAAGAAGAGAACCTTTGTGGTGTTTGGGGCCATGTCACTGCTATAAAGCTGAACCGAGAAGCATTCATCATCATCGCTACCTGAGGGATCCATGCCAACTTGTGAATTCTAGTACCTTGGAATAAACCTTGGGAAGGATAGTACTGTGACAGTCCATCTGAATGTCCAATTTATCTGTCAAGATGACCAGGCAATGGCAAATAGCAGGTCAGGAGTTGCCAATTTCCGCAGCACACAATCAAGTGTCTTATTGTCCACATTTCTTGGTAAAGTCAGATCATATGGGAACAGTATGGGAACCAAGCAAGTCAGTGGATTTCCCTAGATGCTGTTTGAAAGAAATGAAACCAATTTCGTCACATTATCATACACTAATATGGTTCTTCTATATATCCAGCAAACAATGGCAATGTTGTCCTTCCTAAGATCACCTAAGGGTTCTGTTCCCCAGAGATAGTCGGTCACTGTGCAAGGTCCAGTCTGAAGTATCAGAGAAAGAATATTGGTCACTTGCACAAACAAAAAGTGTAACACTTACAGGGACACCAGGTGTGTGGTGATGGGTGACCATTGCCAGTCCAGTCAGCAAACGAAGGGAGGCCAAAGCCAGAAGGTTTATGCTCCCCACACGAAAATCTGGATGCATCTGCTTGAAATGCTGCGCCTGCCACTGGCAAGTCCAACACAATTTAAGTTCATCAAAGCTGTGCAACATCATGAAGAGACTAGCACATATCAACAAAAGAATTCAAGATTATATTGTTATGTATTTGGGCCAGCTTAGGACATGTTTTTTCACACCCATGCTGCTCATGCACATATCACAATGGCCCATCACTATCTGTGCTCACTTCTGTGCTAGAGATTGTAGCTCATTGTAATACAATTTTGGGTTCACACCCATGGCGACATCATGTTGTCATTCTGCTCCTAAGGTTAGAGGTCAGAGTCCATTGTAACATTATTTCGGGTAGTCTTACATTGCATGTGTCACGGTTTCACCCTCGCCTGCACATGACTTGCCACATGACTACATGCCAACCGCCGATATCCCCTTCATGGAGTCGGCCAATATGCCTGAAGACCCTTGGTGGGACTGGCAAACTGAAGAAGAGCCACATGTGCAAGATTGAATACAGGCAGCAGTAGCTGCTAGTGCCCGTCACGGGTTCGTAAACCCGTACGGGTACCCGGGTACGGGTTTGACGGGTACGGGTACAGGTACGACGTCGGGTACCCGTCCAGAACCCGCACCCGTAAGACAGGTTTGGCGGGTTTTTTTGAGTACACCACAACTTTTATTTTGGCCTTATACACTACTACACTTGTACATGATTATAACTAGCTACTACTAATAGTCTACTCCTAGTCAGAATGCCTGTCTCAGGGCTCGCCGTCGCGTCCGAGTCGTCATGTCCAGTTGTTTTCGTGTCCTGTTGTCGTCGTCTTGCCGTTGTTGTCGGTGTTGTCATCGGAGTCGGTGTCGGAGTTGGAGTCGGAGTCAGCGGCGTCATCGGAGTCGGCGGCGTTGTTGCTGTTGTTGACATCGTCTTGACGTTGTCGATGGCAAGGCCCTGTTGGCGGTGGTGGCGGTTGGTGGCCGTCCAATTCGTCTTGTCACCGCCTTGTCGTCGTCGTCATCGACACCATCTTGCTGTTGTCGATGGCAGGGCGGCGGTGGGGGTTGATACGTTGATAGCGCGTGCAGCTCAGGGCTGTGCATCTGCACAATTGATAAACTTACTAAGCAAGGCGAAGAGAAAAAAACCGGCATCATCCGGCCTGGGAATGAATCGGGAACTTACGCTCAAGCATCAACGGCAAACCCCGCCTGCCACTTACGCAGACAACCAAGCAGACAACAACCACAACGACAACTTCGCCAGCCCCAGCCGAACAACCGACCGCCAGCATCATCGCAACGCAAGTGTCACGGTTTCACCCTCGCCGGCACAAGATTCGCCACGTGACTACATGCCGACCGCCGACATCCCCTTTGTGGTGTCCGCCAACACGCCTGAGGATCCCTGGTGGGACTGGCAAGCCGAAGAAGAACCGCATATACAAGAGAGAGTATGGGCAGCAATAGAAGCCCTAGAGCACACCGCGAGAGCGGGACGTCTGGTGAGCGATCGATCGCCCTCCCCGCCTCAGAATCACTGTCAGGAGCCTTGGGAATAGGTCCTGGTGTGTACGGCCGTCGCGTGACCCTGGCACGTGACCTGCCTCGACTCGTCCAGAAGAGTCCGGATGAGCCTGCGCCCGGACTGGTCTAGCCTCTGATGCAAGAATGGTGCGACTCGGATCTTACATAGCGGATGACTGATGACCGCTGACTACTGTATGGACTGATGACTGATACTATACTGATACTATACGAGGGCCTTATGCCATTGGACACTCGTATTAGGGTTTCGGAGTTAGGGCTGGGCTTCAAAGCTCCCCTACTGTGTATAAGTAGACAGCTACCTGCGCCTTAGAGCGGTAGCTTTGATATCTTGGATAATCCCTTCCCTTCCTTGGAGCCGGGCCAGTAGTACTGCGCTATCCACTGTCGCGAATATTATCACGATCACCTCTCTGCTCGCTGGTGTGACCTCGGAGACCCGTCCCTCCACCTTCATCCCCTTCAGTGCGCCTTCGGAGCCTGTCCAGCCACTGTCCACTCGTCCCTCTATCTGCCATTGTCGACGACTGTCGAACGCCCCTACGCCTTGCAACACACGACCGCGGTTGCCGCAGCAAACAGGCACACGTGACTCAGGTCGAGTCGAACGTCCAGGAAGGAACGTAACAGCAAGTCCCAAACGCAACGGCGGCGGCATCCATGACACCTGTGGCAGGAGTCATGGCGAGGCGGCGCTGCAACTCTGAGACTCGACGACAACGACAACGGCGGCAACGATGGCGACAACGACGGCAACGACAGCAGCGACGATGGCGACAACGACGGCAGCAAAGACGGCAGCAAAGACAGCGATGACGACTGTTACGATCCAGCCGGATCGTTCGGCTGACGTAGCAAGTCACGTGATTTGTTCCGCACAAATCCTAAGCGTACTGCAACAAGGCAGCAGGGAATCTAACCAGATGTAGGAGTAGAGGGGAGATTCAGACAAGGTAAAGCAAGTTTGGCTGGTATTTGTCAAAGACTAGCTTAGAGCTAGTCTTTACTACCAAGTACACTATTTATACAAACTAAGGTACTACTGGGTACTTGACTTAGTGCAGAAATACAGAATGATGACTAAGGTAAGCTTAGTCATCCTAATCAGATCAGTAGGAAGCAATACAAGTGGAGTAAGGGGAAGAAGCGTGGAATCAGAAGTATAGAAGCAAGACCAAGACATCAGAAGTGAGTCCGAGTTACCGTGACGATGTCACGTGATCGTGACATAGCCCCCCTACTAGCCAGGAGGCGTCCTCGCCGACACTTCTTCAGGGGGACCGGTCGGCGGCTTCCCAGTCGAGGTCATAGGGGTAGTCGTAGTCTTCAATATGAATCACGTCGTCGAGGATGACGCCTGAGTGGCGGCGGGTGCCGCTGCGCGTCCCACGGGAGACGGCGTCGCCAAAGCGCGGTGTGGTCCAGCGCCAAGGGCACTCGTTGCCAGCGCGGACGTGGGGGTGGGAACGAGGGACGCGACAGCGCCCCGCTTCAGGCACAACGCCCATGAGGGGCGGGGCAGTCGTTCGAAGTGTGACCGCTGATAGAACACCATCGGCAACGTCGTGCGTGCGTGCAGCGACGTCGGCGATTCGCGCTGGTCGCGGTGGTGCATTCGAGGCAGGGGCGAGACGGGGGTCGATATGGCTCGTGGCGATCTTCTTCCCCGTGGAGTCGGGGGCGTTCATGGAAAGTGCGTCGGACCTCGTCCATGGCCATAGTGAAGCGTGGTGTCCGCGGGGCTTCGGTCATGGTAAAGCGTGGCGGGGGCGCGGCTGTCTGAAGTGAGTTCGGGATGCGGAGTACGGGTACTGGAGGAGGATAATTGTTGAGGACGTGATGGGCGCCGAGATGCCTCTCGACGTCGTCGCCCGTGGGGTTTGCAACGGGAAGGAGGCCGGGACGAATGTTGGGGGAGAGCATGGGGGTGATACATGAGATGACGTTCGCGTGAATGAGGCGGCGGTCGACTTCGTTGGCCTTGCTCGACCAGTCCTTCCAGGCTAGTTCGAGGGTGTGTTGTGACTGAAGCAACTCTCGCTTTTGCGCAAGCGATCGTCGCAGTCTGTGGACATCGGCGAGGACACCTGGGTCGCCGAGGGAGGTGAGTGCGAGGTCAATCTCGCGAGTATGAGAGAAGTCCGCGTGGAGACTGTAAAGGTGGTCATCACGGATGTTGGGGTTGTGGTCGCGCGGGCGGTTCTGTGCTGTGAGGACTCCTCCATAGTGGGGTTGGCCTCGTCCTCGAGTTCCCATACTAACGGGCTCATCGAACTGGTCGATGACGTAGCGCACGTAGCGTGCTACTTCGTATCCTCCACGACCAGTTGGGATGTTGACTGGGGGCATGCGGGGGTCGTCGGGTACGTAAACTAGCCAGCCTGGTCCAGGGTGGTCATTGTCTTCTCGTATTGGGTTTGGACTGGGGGAAGGAGACGGTGGCGTGTCGGGCGGCGGTGGAACTGTGATGTAGCCTACTGGGTTCGGTGTCGGTGTACAGCGAGTCGCCCGAGGACGATGAGTCAGATGTTGTGACCTGGGGGGCGTCCTCGGGCCGCGGTACTCATCACCTCCGTGGGTGGTTCGGCGATGTGAGAGCTGGTGACAGAAATAGGGAGGGGAGGAGGCGAGGCTGGTTGGACGTGGGCGGCGACTGTAGACAGTGAGTTCGGTAGGTTCGGATGTGATGGGGGGACTCAAGACGAGAGGAGAATTGACAGGATTAGCGGGGGCTGGAGGAACGGGGACAAAGACAGGAGCAAGCGCGGCATAGACTTCCTCGACAGACGCGTCGCCGGGGACAAAGACTCCTAGCTCGACGTCGAGGGGGACATCGTCGGCGTAGCGTGTGCCCTCGGTATGCTCCTGGGCGTTATGCTCTGCGGCCGCTCGCTGTAAGCGGGTGAGACGGTGTCCCTGTGCGGTGTAGTGACGGAGGTAGCTGGTGGGATTCTGCGTAGGTCCAAAGTTCGCACCAGGGAGGCCGTAGGTATCCTGACGGGTATCAGGGGAGTCATCGCGGGCGTCGAATGGGAGAGGGCGGGTCGACCATTCACGCATCTGTCGGGTAATCCGACGGTTGTCGAGGGGAGTGAGCTCATCGCTCTGAATGGGGAGGAAGCGAGGAGGGTGAGGAGGGGAAGACATGACTAGGGAGTTGATGTGAACTCTTCGTACGGTTTTGACGGTTTTATGGCTGTGGGGTCGTTGTTGGAAGTCACGGATGGCGTCATCTGCATGCATATTTGTGGCAGCTTCCCAGCTGTCGTGCTGCCTCGGAGAAGCCTTTCCATCGCACGAGATACTGGAGTACTTTGCTTCGCCCGTGGCGTCGTTCTCCCAAGACTTTCTCGACTTCCCACTCTTCTTGCCCTTCTATAAGGTCCGGGAGTGGTTCTTCGAAGTTGGGGCCGTGGAGTGGTGTCTCGCGGTATGGGGTGAGCAAGGAGGCATGAAAGACGTTATGGATACGCCACGTCTGCGGGAGTTTTAGTCGATACGTGATAGGAGAGAGGACATGTGTGATAGGGAAGGGACCGTATCGTCTGGCGGCGAGCTTGTGTGAGGGATGCGTGGTGGATAAGTTCGTGGCCTCGAGCCAGACCTTTTCGCCTACTTGGAAAGGTTTGAAGTTCGTGAGTTTTAGGGTCTGTTGTTGCGACGTCAGGATGGCTTGGCGGGCGTTTGCGCGTACAGGTCTGCAACTGGCGGAGTCGTTCTTCGGCAGTGGGAGAGAGAGCGGTGGTCTTAGGTTGGTGGACGGTCGGGACGTACCCCATTAGCATTTTGAATGGGGGTTGTTTTGTCGTCTCGGATGTCCAAGCGTTCAGGGTATATTGTGCAAGAGGGAGCCAGTCGGCCCAGTCATCTTGATGGTATCCGACGTAGATTCGCAAGTATTGTTCAAGTCTTTGGTTCGTTCGTTCTGATTGTCCGTCCGTTTGAGGGTGGTAGGCGGTACTGATGTTCTGTGTGATTTGTAGGGCTTTGCAGACCTCTTTTGTGAACGCAGGCGGTAAACCGTGGGTCTCGGTCGCTAATAATTTTTCTGGGGAGGCCGTAGTAACCGACGACATACCGTAGGAACAGTTTGGCGACTCCAGAGGGCGTCGATGGTCTCCTTGCAGGGTATAAAGATGGACGCCTTCGAGCAGCTTTGGTCTGTAATGGTGAGGATCGTATCGAAGTTGCTGGAGACGGGGAGCTTGGTAATAAAATCGAGGGCGATCGTCTGGAAGGGAAGTTCGGACGTGTCAGGCGTGATAGGTTGGAGTGGCGGTCGTGCTTTGTTTGGGTTGTTTTTGCGGCTCTGGCAGGTAGCGCAGCCTTTAATGTATTGTGTGACGTCTTCTTTCATGCGAGGCCACCAGTAATACTCCCCTACTGCGAGGAGAGTTTTTGTGATTCCCGCATGTCCTGCCATTGGTGTGTCGTGAAAGAGAGAAATTACCCCCCTTTTCAGGTCGTCGTTTTCCACAACGACGAGACGGGAAGTCTTGAACCAGAGGGGGCCCAGTTGAGAGAGACGGGTGCGGGGGGCGAGCTCGGATAGGTAAGCGGATTGGGTGAGTTGGGCCGCGCGGATGCGGTCGTCGAGAGAGACCGAAGATGCGGCGGTTGTAACGCCGCCACTGGCGTGAGTTCGACTTGAACCGATGAAGGGTGTTTGGATGACTTAGCGGAATCTGCGACTCAGTAGTCACGTGACACGAATACACGGCCTCGAGGTGCACATGATCATAAGGGGCACTAGGGCTAGTTCCACTAGGCGTACGTGAAGGGCGACTTGCCCTACTAGAGACAAGCGGACGAGATAGCCGAGGCTCAAGAGAAGGACGAGCGCGGGATGCGTGATGGCTATTGAAGAAGACCAGAATGGAGACTTCTGGTCTTCGATACGTGCTACTTATACATGTATGAGGCAGCTTTAAAGCTCCTCCTGAACGTGAACAACTAGTAGCGTAAGTAGCTCGAACCCTACTACAGCTACTACTAGGAATGAGTCAGAGCGCCACCACAAACATGTGATACTCTGGCTGACTGAGATCCGAAGTCCGTGACTAATTACGACTTACTAAGGGAGTCACCACCGTACAGTAAGCGTCCACAAGCCGAACCGTGACATCACCCCCTTTTCAGCTGCGACGACCGCGTCGCCGAGTGGGTCCGACACCGCCCATCCACCCTTCCTGCACTTCCGTGATCCTATCCCATGCGTTTGCCATCTCCAACCGGAACTTGCCTCGACTGACCTCCCCTTGCACCCCACCAAGTGCCTGGGACAGGGCGTGGAGCCGCTGCTCGATCCTCTCGGCCTCGCGTTTGTAGGCGCGGTAGCGGTGCAGCTCGGCCTTCAGACTTACGTCCTTCAGCTCATTGACGGCGCGGTCCACGCGGTGCTGGTTGCTGTGCCCACCAACGAAGGCGTGCATGTCTTCGGGGAGGTAGTGGGGTTTGCCGGCCTCACGTACCTGCGGCTCGGCGTACAGGGGTTTGGAGAACACCTTCTCGCTGTCGTCTACGAGGGCGAGGACGAGGGGGTCCGGATTCATGACGACCTGGACGTACTGTGGCTTGGGTCGTGTTACCGGCGGCGTCGGTGATGGGGTAGTGGACGAAGTCCGCCCCGCGATTGTGTTTGTAGCCGTACAGGCGCGTGGCGAGCGCTGCCGCCGAGATAGCGAAGACGCACTGCCAGGTATGGCGCTGCGTCGGTGTCGATGATGACGTTGCCGCGGTAAAGCGGGCGTCCGGTAGTGTCGCATGAATACAGGGTTTCGAGGATGTTGTCAGAGTCGGTCGCGGTGATGATGTAAGGGTGCTCAGCTGGGTAGTAGTCCTTCAGGACTCCCTCAGCCTGCTCGTACACTGCCCTCTCAGCGTCTCGGTGAACCACCGGCGTCGCCAGAGGAGCCTCGTTCTCCTTATCGCTGCCGCTCGTAACTGTGATTGCGCCCACTGATGCGCTTCGGGTCGCCAGTCCCTGCCCTCCATCCACTTCTCCCATTGCTTCGTCGCCGTCGTCTTCTTCCCCTTTGATCCTGTACTGGACTCGTATCGGGAGAGGTCGAGGTGACGGACTTTCACCGTCTCGGAGAGCTGTACGAAGCCAACGCACTTCGGCTTCCGTGAACGGCGTGGCGTTGAGGCGTCGTCCGGCGGCGTCGAGGAGCCAGTAGGTCAGGGGCTCCTCGGGGTGGTCGACGTCGTCGATGCATTGGACATTGGACAAGGTGGTGTGCATCTCTTCGTAGGTGAGGTTGTCGAGCCCGAAGGCAGCGATAGAGGAGGTAGCGGTGGAAGAGGAAAGAGACATTGTTGGGTGAGTTTGTAGGCGTCCAGTGTGAGGAGATGGGGAAAACTTAGCGTCGCCATCCCCGCTTATAACCCTTTCGATGCGACTGTCTTTGAACTCCGCTATGGCTTCATCCGCGAATACATCGTCTTTGTTGACCCACTGATTGTCTGAGTTGGAGTATCCCTTCCATTTCACAAGGTACTGGAGCTTCCTGCTTCTGCCGAACCGCCGAGAGTCTAGAATCCGTTCGACTTCGTATTCTTCTTCCCATCCACAAGGTCCGGTGACGGGTGGGTGAAGTTTTTCCCATGCATCGGCGTCTCGCGATAAGGTGTGAGTAAATCGATGTGAAACACCGGGTGAATACTCCACTGCGTGGGAAGCGCTAACTTGTAATTGACAGGTGACAGCACTTGGATCACACGGAAGGGTCCGTGCCGACGCGCGGCCAGCTTGGCAGTGGGTTGATTGGTGCGGAGATGATGTCCCTTCCAGCCAGACCTGATCCCCTTCTTGATATTTCGGCGTGGTCCGATGTTTGATCCAGAGTGTCTGGGCCTTCTTGATCAGCTCTTGGGCGTTCCTCCGTGCTTCTCGGAATTGTTGTAGTCGCGTGAGTACCTGAGGGATAGGGGATGGTTTATCAATCCAATCAGCGCGCGGATCATATCCCATCATAGTGCGAAAGGGGATGTTTTGGTCGCTTCATGTGGCCAGCTGTTGTGCGCGAACTCTGCCATTGGAAGGAAGTGTGCCCAGTTGTCTTGTCCGCTCGTTCGTCCAGAACCTTAGATATTGTTCTAGCCATGATTGGTCCGCTCCGATTGTCCTGTCCGTGCGTGGGTGATAGGCGGTTGATATGTTCTGATGGATTCCCAGGATGCGGCACAGTTCCCGGGTGAACTTGGATGCGAATCTAGGGTCGCGATCGCTGATGATCTTGGCTGGCAGTTCCGAATCTTCGGAATACGTGAGTCACGTATAACGCCGCGGTTCCTTCTGCCGTAATCTCTTCGACGCAAGGGATGAATATAGACGCCTTGGTGCAGTCATGATCCGTTATGGTAAGTATGGAGTCGTAGCCCTGGGAGATTGGTAGTTTAGTGATAAAATCAAGAGCTATGACTTCGAAGGGCTTAGCGTCGGGGGTCGGTGTGATGGGCACTAGGGGCGCCTTGGTAGGGCGATTGTTGACTTTGTGACGTTGACACTCTGCGCAGCCTTGGACATAGTCAGTTACGTGTTTCAGCATGTGAGGCCACCAGTAGTGTCGCTCAATAATGCGAGCCATTCGTTTGATGCCCGGATGTCCATATATGGGGGGGTCGTGGTGGTTTTGGATGATGGCGCAGATGTTGTTTGGTTCGCCAGTGATGACTCTCGCCCCTTGTCGATACCAGACGTCGTTGATCTTCTTGAGTTTGTGAGCGTCGACCCATGGTTTGATCCGACTTTCGTCTTGTTGGTGGTTTTCCGCAGTTTGAGTGACTGCTTGTCGTACTTTGGTTCGTCGTACGGCGAACACCTTTCCGGGGAGGACCACTACTCCTTTGTTGTCCCGATCCCCTTGATCGTAGTCGGGCCTTCGAGATAGCGCGTCCGCTCTTCCGTTGTTTACTCCCTTTATGTGGTGAATCTCAAAGTCGTATTCCATCAATTCGAGTACTTCCCTTGCAACTCGACGGCTTATTTTCTGTGGTGATTTCCAGTGTGTAAGGTTGAGGTGATCGGAGAAGATCTTGATTTTGTGGGGCGAGCTGGCTAGGTAGGGTCGCCAATGCCTCAGCGCTTTTACGATTGCCAGCAGTTCGAGGTCGTATATGTCGTAGTTGCACTCAGCTTCGTTGAGTGTGGCCGAGTAGTATCCTATTGGGTGTCTTTTGCCGTCAGCTTTCTTTTGCAGTAGTACAGCTCCCACCGCGTAACCCGACGCGTCGACCTCCAATTCGAATTGGTCGGTGAGCGTGGGGTGTGCCAGCACAGGTTCGGAGGTTACGAGGTCTTTGAGAGTTTGGAAAGCTGTTTCTTCGTCGGTTCCCCAGGACCAGTCCGCGTCTTTGGGGGTGAGACAGTTCAATGCTCGGGCGTGGGTTGCAAAGCCGCGGATGAAGAGGCGGTAAAAATTGCAGAAGCCGAGGAAGGAGCGTACGTCGTGTACCTTCGTAGGGCGGGGCCAGTCGCGTATGCCCGAAATTTTTACCGGGTCCATGCGAGTCACCCCCTTTTCAAGGATGACCCCCAGGTAATCCATCCGTGGTTGGTGGAAGAGACATTTTTCCGGTTTGAAGTAGAGGTCGTGGTCTAGTGCGATTTGGAGGATGTCGCTAACCGCGTCAATGTGTGCCTGTAGACCTGCGTTTTCGTGAGTGGCGATGCCAATGTCGTCCATATAGACTCGGATGATGGTGCCCTTTTGTTCGTGTTTGAGGATGACGGGTGCACAGATATCATTCATCATGGCTTGGAAGGTCGCTGGTGAGTTTGTCAATCCAAAGTACATTACCAACGGCTCATAGAGTCCGTATTTCGTTTTGAACGCGGCTTTCGGTTCATCTCCCTCCTTGACCTGTATGTTGTTATAGCCCCAGCGAACGTCGAGTTTAGTGTAGATGTGACCGTTGCCGAGGTCGTTGATGAGTTCGGCCATGAGTGGCAGGGGATATTGGTTGCGAATAGTGCATGCGTTGATTTTTCGGTAGTCTTGGACGGGGCGCAATTTGCCATCTTTCTTCTTAATAAAGAAGAACGATGAGGTGTAAGGCGATTTCGATGGTCTGATATAACCCATCTTTAGCTGTTCGTCGAGCCATGTCTTGAGTTGGCTGTCTTCCTCTTGCGACATGGGGTATACTTTGCAATCGATGCTCGCAGGTGTGCCTGGTTTGAAGTCTATTGTGTGATCCCATAGTCTTGATGGCGGGAATCGATGCGAGGCTTCTTCGTTAAAGATTTTGGCGAAGCGTTGATATGGTTCGGGGATCACAGTCACTTTTGTGTCTTGTCGAGCGGCGATAGCCAACTCGGTGGCTGTCGTTCGTATTTCGCATGCCTCTTCGAGCTCCAACACCGCTTCTTCGGCCTCTTCTTGGGTCATGGCGGTTGCGAGCACGTTTTGTCGCTTCGAGGGGTGAGTAGATCGAAGGACGATAGGTAGGTTTTCTTCGTGAATTGTGGCGTGCTTCCAGCTGATGGTTGGTTCGTAGGTGGATAGCCAGGGGTATCCAAGCACCAAGTCTTCGTCGCCGATGTCGGTGACGAGGAACCTCATAACCCTGTTGAGTCCCTTTGGTCTCTACGTCCAGGTCAATGAAGTGAGTGATCGACCCAGCTTTATTTCTCCGTATTGTCAATGTTCCATATTTTCTTCGGGCGATCTAGGGTTGTAGTCCTAGTCCCATGCGTTTTGCGAACGCTGGTCTTATAAAGTTGTCGGTGGCTCCTGAATCTACGAGCCCTTTTATGTCGGCCATGGAGTAACTTGTACGAATCGAGACTGGAATTCGAAGCGAACGGAAGCGAGTCATGATTACAGAGTTACAATTAATTGCCCTCACCCAGGCCGTTGGGTTTAGGCGTCCCAAAAACCCTCCTGATTCCATAGATCTTGGAATATGAGGTCTTTCACTTCGTCTGTTGCCCCCCGCACCCCTTCGAGCCAGGTCTTGGCCGTGTCTTGTGGAGTCGACGTGCTTGCGGTGCGGGCCGTCGACGGTTCTTGACTGTAGTAGTCCGTCTCGGTGCTGCGACTTTGGCTTGCAGGGGGTCTATACTGCTGCGTTTGCTTTCTAGGTCGCGTGCAGTCTCGTGAGAAGTGACCCGGGTTATTGCAGTTATAGCAAATGACTTCCCGCATGTCGCGTTTCTGTCCACCTCCTCTGCCTCTCCCCCCTCCTCTTTGGTTTTGGTACTGCCTGTTTTCCCTCCCCAGGACTTCTTCGGCATTAGCCAGTCTTGCTCGAGAGCGGTCGGCCGACGTGTCCATGGCATTTGGATCATACCTTGGTGGTGGGTTACGTGGAGGAGTCCACGGGGGTGCGTAATGTCGAGGGGGGTTGGGGCGCGTTGAGGGTGTTGGTCGGGACATATGCAGTCGGGCCCGAAGGTGGATGTACTGCTTCTGACGCTTCAACGTGGCGTCCTTCCATTCGTTGAATGTGTCTGGACCGTCTAACTCGTAGACCTTGGTGAATAACGCGGGTGGTAGTCCCGCCGTGAAGTGGTCGATCGTTTGCTGGTCGTTCAGGCGATAGTCAGCCTTCCGTGCTAATTGTTCGAAGTTGGTGACGCACGTATCAATGTCATCCCCTATCATTTTAAGGCCTTTGGCCAAGGCTGCTTGGGCTTGTTCTTGCTCCAGGACATTGGAGAACTGGTTGGAGAAACCTGCGGTCAACGTGTCCCAGAGGTACTCATCATACCAATCTCTTCCGGTTCTTACTTCGTTGTTGAGCCAGGTGAGGAAGCCGAGGGTCCAGTTGCTGACTGCGGGTCCTTTTACGTATCCGAGGAACATGAGGCATCTGCGATATACGTTTCGCAGGACTGGGGCGTCACCGTTGAGTGCCCAGTAAAGGTGCCATTGGGTGAGGAAGGCTTCGTATTCGGTTCTATCCCCTGTGAATACAGTGGGTTTTTCACCGGTTAGTTTGTCCTCTCCGGGTAGTGCTCCGGCGCCTCCTCCTCCTCTGCCTCCTCCTGGCGGTCCTGGCGGGCCTGGGAAGCCTCCCCCGGGTGGGCCTCCTCTTGGTGGTCCTCCTCCAAAGTTTCCTCCTGGCCTTCGTGGTGGAGGGGGGCTTCCTTGACCCGGAGGTGGGTCAGGATGGTCTGGCCCTACTGCTCGGAATATCGCGGCTTCGTCGGCGTCCATTCGATGCCCCGTGCTTGGGTGAATGGGTAGGAGGACGGCATTAGCTTCCTCTCATATGCGTCGTACCTCTTCGTTAATGAGGGTATCTTCCTGTGTGATGGTCGCCATTGCGGCTATGGCTGGGGAGCGTATGTGGATGACTTCTGGTTCGGTTATGTGCAGCGACTCAGCTGTTTGGACTATCTCCGCGACTTCTGATTCTTCATCGTCTGCTTCGGTTTGGTCGTCTTCTCCGCTTGTTTCGGAGGGTGCAGGTGTGCGTGGTTCCGAGGTACTCGGATCCTGTTCTGGTTGTCCGTCTATGCGTCCCCACTGCTCTCGTGTGGGTAGTCCTCTTGTATCGATGTCGCAGTTGAAGTTCCTTCCTGTGGGTCAGTACTGCGTCCCACCTGTTGTCGATCGGGTTCCACGTAATTTCTACCCAACAAACGTTCTCGAAGTTGAACTCAACTGGTCGGTATCGGGTAGGCCCCGACGCGAAGTCAACGAAGTATCCGGTGTCTCCCCAGTACTCTCTCCACCTTGCCGCTCCTAGGAATTGTACTGGTACGTTGCGATCTCCTCTTCGTTCAGAGGAGTATGTGCGAAAGTTGGTCCAACGTTCTCGAGTCGTGAACGCCATGATGAGAGGATTCTGGTCTTAATGTAACGCCGCCACTGGCGTGAGTTCGACTTGAACCGATGAAGGGTGTTTGGACGACTTAGCGGAATCTGCGACTCAGTAGTCACGTGACACGAATACACGGCCTCGAGGTGCACGTGATCGTAAGGGGCACTAGGGCTAGTTCCACTAGGCGTACGTGAAGGGCGACTTGCCCTACTAGAGACAAGCGGACGAGATAGCCGAGGCTCAAGAGAAGGACGAGCGCGGGATGCGTGATGTGTTACGGTTTCGCCTCCGACCGTCCCCCGATCACCCGCCAAGACCCCGAAGAACACCACAATACGAAGAAGTCCCTCGTGTACTGCCGAGGAGGAAAGTCAAGTTATGAGACTTGTGGCTGAGAGTGCCCAAGTAACCAAAGCTGAGTCACGTGACTATCACTACCACCCTGGAAGCGCTCAGAAGCCTTGGGAGTAGATCACGTGATCTCTCATAAACGCCCGTCATGTGACCCTGGCACGTGACCTGGCTAGACCCGCACCAGATGGTTCCAGATGAGCTTGTGCCTGGACCGACCTAGACCGCCTCGTGTTTGATGACTCGTACGTGCCTGTATCGATTGTGCCTTGATTCTGATGGATTGTACCTCAGTGTTCCCTTATCTCTGACTCGTGCCATGAGTGCCTTATGCCATTGGCTGACTCTTATCTCTGACTCGTTGTGACTCATTCCTAGGACCCGTGTATTAGGGTTTTGGAGTTGCAAGCTGGGGTCCAAACCTCCTTGCTGTAGTATATAGCTTTGGGCTTATGGTCGCTGAAGACCTAAGCTTAACTTCTTGGACTATACCACCCAATTGCCTTGCTACTTCTAGCTGTCTGCTGGTTGTACTGCTGAATAGACCTTTGGTTGTTCTACCCATCCTGTTCTTAGCTGTTGGCTGTCTGTAAAGCGCCATATCCCTTCTTTCATTCCCTTTCCTCTCACTGCCGTCTTATATCAACGCGCTGTCCATACTCCGCTTTATTGCAATCGCCGTCCTCCTTACCTTGTGGACCGCCCTTATACGACTTTCAACCCGAGTCGTGCAACGCCGAGTATCCGAGTTTGACATCTGCTGTGATCGTTTGGTTTACGTGTAGCCCTATTGCCGATTATAGGAAGTGCGCCCGGTGGAGCGTAACATGATGGCTATTGAAGAAGACCAGAATGGAGACTTCTGGTCTTCGATACGTGCTACTTATACATGTATGAGGCAGCTTTAAAGCTCCTCCTGAACGTGAACAACTAGTAGCGTAAGTAGCTCGAACCCTACTACAGCTACTACTAGGAATGAGTCAGAGCGCCACCACAAACATGTGATACTCTGGCTGACTGAGATCCGAAGTCCGTGACTAATTACGACTTACTAAGGGAGTCACCACCGTACAGTAAGCGTCCACAAGCCGAACTGTGACAGCGGTGATGAAGAACGTAGGGGGTAAGACCGTAACGTCCGCGTTATCCGTTCCCTTGGGCGGTGCTAGGTCGGGGCGTCGGGAAAGTGCGTCCGCTTTCATGGTAGACCCGGGGCGGTGGACGATGCGGAGGTCGTAGTCCGCGAGGATGTTGACGATGCGGGCGACTGCGGCGCGAAATGCGTTGCGGGATTGCGGTAAAACTGTAAGTTTCGCGTGGTCGGTGAATAGCGTAACGGGATGAGTGGTATGTGTGAGGAGGTGACGCCAGTGCTCAAGGCCGCGGATCAAGGCGAGGAGTTCTCTGTCGTAGACGTCGTAATTGCGTTCCGCGGCGTTGAACGCTTTTGAAAAATATCCGACTGCCTGGTGTTTCTTGCGATCGTCGAGTTGGGTCAATATGGCGCCCATAGCGAAAGCTGACGCGTCGGTTTCAAGGAAGAATGGTTGCGTAGTGTCTGGTTGCTTCAGGGTCGTTCCTGCGCAGGCCCGAGTGATGAGGGTATCGAGCGCGGTTCGGCAGTCAGGGGTCCAATGGAATGTGGCGTCCTTCTTAAGTAACGCATTTAATGGTCGTGCTAGGTTGGCGAATCCTGGTATGAAGGGTCGCTGGTAGTTCAGAACGCCGAGTACGCTTCGGACATCGCGTACTGTCGCGAGCGTGCGTGGCCAGGCGGCGAGTCCGTCCGTCTTTACTGGATCTTGCGAGACAAAGTCCTTAGAGATGACAAACCCCAGGTAGCTAACCGAAGGGTGTTCGAACTTGCATTTCGAAGGTTTCAAGAAATAACTTTTGTGTTCTAGTAGGTCTAAGACATCGTGCACGATCTGCCGATGTCGCGCCAGATCGTCTTCGGTGGCGATCAAGATGTCGTCCATATATATAAAGAGCTCAGTCGGATAATGGAGGATGAGGGCATAGAACATTCGGTTCATGGCCCGGGCGAATGTAGCCGGTGAGTTTGTCATCCCGAAGTACATTACCATTGGTTCGAAGAGACCTCGGGGCGTTTTGAATGCGGCCTTCCACTGGTCGCCATCTTTGATGCGGATGTTATTGTACCCCCAACGGATGTCAAACTTCGTGAAGATAGATTTTCCCTGTAGTCGTTCGAGAATGCTTCCGATGAGCGGTAGCGGGTATGTATCGCGGATCGTAAGTCGATTCAAGGCTTTGTAATCTTGTACGGGCCGTAGTCCTCTGTCTTTCTTTTTGAGGAAGAAGAAGGGGGTAGCGTAGGGTGATTTTGATTCACGGATGTACCCTCGATCGAGATGTTCCTTGAGGAACTCGTCAAGACTTGACAACTGTGTGGGGCTGAGTGGATAGATCTGGCAGTTCATGGTGGCGGGGGCATCGGGGATAAGATTGATAGCGTGATCTTCTTCGCGCGCTGGCGGGAATCGTTTTGCAGCCTCGTCCGAGAAGACGATGGCGTGGCGTTGGTACTCTGTGGGAACGGTATCGTTTCGTGTTTTGTGTGCAGCGATGGCCCAGTCTTGGGCGATGGTAGCGATCTCCCATGTTGGTCTTTCGGGAATATAACTTTCTAGTACGATGTGGTCGCCCGAGACGGTCTTTCGAGTCCAATCGATAGTGGGGTTGTTCTGGCGGAACCAGGGGAACCCGAGGATAACTCGTTCTCTTCCGAGGTTGGTAACGAAGAATTCTTGTTTGGAGCGTTTTTTTCCTTGGCATACCCAAAGGGTGGTGACACGGGTGATTCGTCCTTCTCGATTGCTGGTTCCATCGACGTTGTAGACCTCGCGTGTCTCGGGGAGTCGTCTACTACCGAGTCCGAGGCGTTCCATCGCTCGTCGGTCGATGAAGTTTTCTGATGCTCCACTATCAAAGAGTGTTTCGATCTGTCCTTCGCGTTTGTACATCTTTAGATCACAATTGATGGTCATTGCAGATTCGGAAGTACTATACATGTTCGCGATACTTGCCGCAGCCTCGGACGAGGGGCGTTGGCAGACTAAAAATCCTCGTCGTCCTCGCTTCCCTCCATCATATATTCGCTTATAGCGTTGCGGCGTTGTTTGCGCGTCATAGCTTTGATGGTGTGTCGGAAGGTGTCAGTGAGGGTAGGAGGAGGGGTGACGACGGGTGGAGTGGGTTTGGTCTGGACCGGGGGTGCTTCGGTGTTATTGATTTTGGATGTTGGTGAGTTGACGCGACCAGCCCCGCTGGGGGCTCCAGGTGGTTTCTTGGGGCATTGTCGAGAGAGGTGGCCCTGTCCGAAGCAACGGAAGCAGCGTCCCTCGCGCTTGCAACGTTCCTTCTCTTCATCGGTAAGTTTTAGTCGTCCTTTCCAGGGTGGAGTGGTGGAGGCGGCGTCGACGTCCATAGGGACGGCCCCGTCATGTCGTGGTTGTGGAGTTCGTGTCGTGTTTGTGGGGCCTGAACGTTTCGGATTTGGCGGGCCTCCTCCACAAGCGATAATGGTACGGAAACGTTGTGATTCTTGTCGTGCGGTTGTCTGCCACTGGTCCATGGTTTCTGGCATCGGATTCTGACGGAGGCAGGCGAGGCGGAGGCCTCGTCGCAGGCCTCGGCGGAAGAATTCCACAGTCCCAAGTGCGTCACGATCCCATCCGGCGGCGCGGGCGAGTCGTTCGAAGGTGGCGATGTATTCGTCGAGGGTGTCTCCCTTCATTTCTAAGTTTGTAAGTTGCTGGTAAGCTGTCTGTTTGCTGAGGGTGTCGGTCCATGCGGCTTTGAAAGCGGTTTCGAAGAGGGCCCAGAGAATGGGGTCAGTGCGGAGGATGGGGTTTGTAGGGTCGTTCAGGAGCCATTCTATCTCTTGGTCCTGTGAGTCGACCCAGTCGTTGACGTTCGGTCCTCGGATGAGGGAGAGGGCTAAGAGGATGCGTTTGTAGGGGTTAACCATGATCTCGTGGTCCTCGTTGAGGAGACGGAAGCGGCAGAACTCTCGAAGGAACTCAAGACTCTTCGTGCGGTCGCCAGTGAACGGTGTCGGGGCTGCCCCTTTGAAGCCTCCCGTGGCAGCGGGGGTGACTCCGGTGGGTGGCGCGGCGGGTGTGGTTCTGGTAGTATTGATAGACATACTGGTGAGCGGTGCAAGAGGTGCGGGAGTCGGTTTGGCCTGACTGAAGTAGGATAAGTGGATAGGAGCGGGCTGAGCTTTAGCTTTTCCTCTCTTTCATGAGGAACTGGCGTCAGTGGTGTCAGAGTCAATGATCTGGGGGTTCCTCCAGGTGGTGAGGTCAGGTTGTTTATGTCCGTTGAGTGGGAGTCCCCACAAGGTCGGGTTTTCGATACGATGACTGTTATACGTACACCAGGTATTGTCTTGGTTTTCGATAATTTCGTACCACTGGTCTTCGTCTTCGACGTATTCGAGGTCGATTGTTACGCTCCACCGGGCGCACTTCCTATAATCGGCAATAGGGCTTAGTGTTGCCGCAGCTCAGCTTGGCGCGGCCCGGCGTGGCTGAGATTAGCTCCCGGGGTTCCTGGCTCCGGAGCTGAGCCAGAGCCATTAACTGGGGCGGAGCTTGGAGTTGCTTAGCTGAGAGCCAGCTTCAGCCATGGCTCGTCACCCCAATACCAAAAAGGAAATTATATTTATTGAAAATTACCAAGTAATTTATAAGTCAATTTTGGACACAGGTTTGGCAGGTTACTCGTACCCGCACCCGCATTCCAGTGGGCTCTTGGACAGTGTGTAATCTAGTTTAAATACAAATCCATTTCTACTAGTACTGCCCCATAATTGTTGTCGCTCCAGTGAGCCTATTTTGCAGCAGGTCCAATGAGCAGCGTCACATGTGAGTGTTCTTGAGCCTGAGAACAAACCGCAATCCTCTTTTGATGGAAAAGTCAACGTTGATGAGGTTAGCACCTACCAGAAGCTGCATGATCATTCCCAAAGTGATCCACGGTTGGAGGCAAGGATGACACGCATCCAATAGAATGGGTCAGACGAGTCAGAGGACATGATGCCATATAGGGCCAAGCCAAAGTCGTCAAATGGTCATGACCGCATCTGCAGCTCTGCTAGCCACTCCTTGCGCTGCATCCACCGCAGGGGTGCTCGAGCCCCAGGTCCTTACTCGACCCAATGGGGACTGTACAACGGCATGGTCAGAAAGAGGACTTATTGAAAAGAGAAAGAAAGGGGGACATACAAAGCCACATCCATGTATGCGGACCAAAGACTTGCTCCCAGTGCGTGCACACGTCGCTGAGCCACCACGTGTTGCCCTCGTGCCCAATGCGGCCCCACTCGGCATCCCATGTTTGCCACGTGCGGCGCTTCTCTCTGCAACCCCAACCCGAGGCAGGTTGGATTAGCCCCAGCTGTATGATGACCAATGGAAGAGAGAGGAAAGACGCACAGGCAGCCCCAGAACAAGTGCATCTTGTTCAGTGTCTCATTCTTGCAGTCCTTCATTGCACACATGGTGATGTGCTCGACGATCGTTTGGATAGTGCTGATGAGCACGCACAATGTGTGACATGAGCATCGTCGATGTGAACACCGGGAGCAGCCCCAACCTGCAGTGCGTTAGTAGGATGATCTGTGGATAAAAGGAAGACAACTTGCACAGGACAATCACGACAATGTGTCGGTGATTGTGTCCGTGCGCGAGGCAGCATGCATATTAAGCCCAACAAGTGTGGAGAATGGATGATCAAGATGCCAAATAAAAAGTAGCACGCACCTGGTCGCGCTTGAGCATCTCGGCTTTTTGTAGCATCTTCATCGCGTGCACGTGTCTGGTGTCAATTTTTTGCACCAAGTGAACCTCATTACAATGGCGTGTCAGAAAGCATGGTCATGAAAGGCACGCACAGACGGACATCAGCGAGGCGACGGCATGCATCTCATCCCATCCGACATTCAAATCAGACGAAGCAACTCGGAAGCTATCCCAACAGCAGAAAGGAACAGCGCAACAGATGTTACAAGCTCAGCACTCACCTCTCCAAATGCTCCCTTGCCAATCACCTTGACCGTCCTGAAATCACACAGGCCGATATTGGTCCGACGAAGCCTCAGAAACTGCGACTGAGTGTGCGTATGTCTCCTTATTTCTCGCAGCCGACGGTCCTCCTGTATGCCTGCGAGCGATCGCTCGAGCTCCGCACCTCTACAGTGCACATGCAAAATGGGATCCCGATGTCAGTCAGATTAAGTGATCGTGGACACGCATGAACACGCACCGGACGTTCAGGTCAATTGCGGTCTCGAGCGCGAGGCGGTAATGTGACTGCAGCTTCACCTTGGCAGCGGTAGCCCGCGCATGGGCGTCGGAGGAGAGGTCGTCGGGACGGCACTCGTAGTAAAGGTTAAACTTCGGATGAATGACACACTGAGGCAAGACGATGAGCTGTAGTAACGAGCACTTGCCAGGACGCCGCAAATAGAGGGCTGGACCTATAGAATGGTGTGAAACTTCCCGCAGACACATCATTTTACCACCGCGCAGGACAAGGGTGGACCACTCTGCCATTTTGTGCAGCAGCGTCTTTGGGTTGTTCGATTACTTAAAAAAAACACGGTCAGAGCTGACAAACCCTAGTTATAGGGTCTGCCACGTGGACGAAGAAGTAGCTCACGTTGACGACGACGGGGTCGCGATATCCATGTACGCCGCGTCGTTCCACCAGTCGACGACCCAGTTGACGGCCCCGGGCTCGGCAGCGCATGCCTCGAGCCGCTTCTGGAGTTCTGCAGCCCGTGGAGACGCGCCAAACTCGCGCACGGCAGCCTCGCTGCGTGCATATTCGGCGGGGGTCAGATGCGGACGAATGATTTCGAGGTATTTGGCGAGGGTGGAGGACAACGGGAGCTGCGCAACAGATGCGGTGTATGCGTTGCTGAGATTAGGGGGGTAAGAGATAGATGGGGTAGAAGAACGTACACCTCTGGTAACGAGTTACATCTGCGCTGGCTCAGCTGCGTCCACTGAAGGCAGGCGTAAGATAGGAAACGATTAAACTTCGGATGAATGACACACCGAGGCAAGACCATGAACTATAGTAGCAGCGGAGGCAAAATGTGCCTCCCTGAAGGGAGGGAGAGGAATTCCTAGCGATAACGAACATCTATTAGTGAGCTGGAATAGAGGTCCCGACAATGGATATGAGAGTCAAGCTAGCCTGTGTCAGACAGTGGGAACATCGATGATGGAAAAGAGCGTAAAAAAAACCCCCACCGAGCAAAGAACACCCCACCAGGCAACCGACGGCAAGTCAAGTTAGCCCATGAGGGGTGGCGTCGGATAGGGGGAACACGAAAGAAGGAGTATAATGAACACCCGCCGAGCGATGAACACCCCACCAGGCAACCGACGGCAAGTCAAGTCAACCCGTGAGGGATGGTGTCGGACAGGAGAAACATCAATGATGCGAAAGTGTGTAAAAAAAAAACCCCCCACTGAGCAAAGAACACCCCACCAGGCAACCGACGGCAAGTCGAGTTAGCCCGTGAGGGGTGGCGTCAGATAGGGGGAACACGAATGAACACCCGCCGAGCAATGAACACCCCACCAGGCAACCGACGGCAAGTCAAGTCGACCCGTGAGGGATGGTGTCGGACAGGAGAAACATCAATGATGGGAAAGTGCGTAAAAAAAAAAAAAAAAAAAAAGCCCCCCACCGAGCAAAGAACACCCCACCAGACAACCGACGGCGAGTCAAGTTGAGCTGTGAGGGATGGCGTCGGATAAGGGGAACATTGATGACAAAAACACGAAGACGGGAAAGGGAGGGCAAAATACTCTCACCATTGGAAAGTTGTGCAGTCCCCGGGTGGAATATGGGCCAACAAAGATCAAAGGGGGGGACATCGAACGCTCCCACCGAAGTAACCAGACAACGAGTCGAGGTTACCCGTGAGGGGCGGCATGTGGAAAGTGGGACCAGCGGATAGGTAGAGCTTGAGGCCTTGAGGTAGAGCGAAACATGTAGGTAGAGTAGATGGATGGTGACGAGAGAGGAATGCGAAGGTGAGGAACGTGTGAGTGTAAACAAACCCTTGAGTCATGATTTCCAGTCACGTGCAAGCTTCTGGTGCGCACTTGACAGTCAGGACAGACATATTTAGTACCGTCTACATGATCATGTCTGGGGCCAAGGAACTCATATAGTCGATGGTATGCGACAATGTTTATTTATTTGAACAAGATACATTGGGCGCACACGGAGACGGCATCGAAGGACGCTGTACGTCGTACCGCCCACACGACAACGACGTGGGGAAGTACGACTCCAGCGACGAAGACGAGGACGGCGCGGTGTGGGTATGCAGCCGGCAGACGCACACGACGCTCGCGCTGCTCCAGACCTTCCACGCGCATACCCGCTTCATCCTCTTCCGCCTCGCCACCGTCCTCCCGTCCACCGCGTCTACTCTTTGAGATGCACAGCTGGCGCCGCGCGACGCTTGCGCTTGCGCTTGGTGCCGCCGTTGGCGGGTTCGGCGTATACATAGTCCTGGCGGAAAGGAAAGAGGAAACAATGAGTGCCAAACTTTGTGCGGTGATCCGGGTCATCGCAGGAATGAGTATTGAGGGTGGGTGGATAACGCAGAGGAGACGGATAGTAACCAAGGCGTGTGACAAATGAATGAATGAGGAACGCAAGGAGACGGATAATGAACTTGCGAAACTGATCCCAAGATCGCCATATCCACAACCCGTTCAAGGATTTCAAATCCTCGACATCCGGGAGGCCATCCCAATCCCAGCGATCAAACCCGTCCCAGTCCATTACAGCATCACGCAGTCTCTGAGCCCAAACTATCCATCTCTCATTCAGCCGAAAGTGGGGGTCGACATAGTCGAGATATGAAGGGCCGAACAACGCCGTCACGTTGCTAATATTAGGGAATTTAAAAAGCCAGCGGTTCCCGGGATTGTCTGGGAACTGGAGGCGTTCCATTTCTCTTATCTCCTCGAATAAGTGTTGTCGACCGAGTTGGTATAAAACTGCCTGTCGAATGTCTGGGTCGTCAGCAGTGTCCATTCGAACGGCACAACGACATGGGAGTGTGCTTGTGGGGTCAAATCGCCCCGCAGCGATCTCCGCACTCAGTTCGTCGCCAAATAAGAGAGGGCCTCCGTGCCTCCAGAACGCATCGGGGTCGAATGTGCTGTCATGTGGTGAAACGTTACCGTCGTGTTTGGGCCATTGTTGCTTCCAGTACGTATTTCCGAGAACCGACCTCCATTCCTGGGTGGTGAGGCCTGGGAAGCGCCGTTCTGTCGCTCTCCGGGAAATGATTTCTTGGTGGAGGAGGAAGAAATGATAATAATAAGTTCGCTGGTTCTGTTCGCTACCACCCCAGAAGAGGTGGACAGGGGGGAGCGCGAAGCGACGGTGTGACACTGTAGGAGCGAAGTCGAGGTCCTTGACATAGTTCATAGCATCCAGCCAGATTTCGTGTGGCTTTGTGAACCAGTCTGGCGCTGCGTCAGTGAGATGTCTCAGCTCCAGGTGCGATTGTGTGACCTTGGCCACTTTGGCCTTGCGACCGGCTATACGGGTCATCAGTCTAAGCCAATGAAATACAGAATGGGCTTACCTTCGTCGTTTTGCTTGTTTTCTATTTTGTCCAGTGTACGTTTGAACGCCATCGTTGGATTGAAGGTGTCTAAGCGTTCCGCGTAACCTCGGGCAGCGGTCTCCAAATCCATCACGATGTCTTGTACGAGAGGGGGATAGTACCAATGCTGAAGAGAGTGACGGGGGGGGTGGGGGAGCATGGGCTGTGCGTTCCACAATGTGCGAGGCGACAACGTGACTTTCTTTGCGGGATCGGGTGTAAACAATGACTTGTGAATGAGAAGGAATGCCGCTACAGACCAGCGTGCATGATTGGCGAACAGATCCTTGTCGTAAAAAATGGAGCCCCGAGTTGGCGCACGAATGGAAGATTGAAAGTCGTCACTGGCGCAGGCATCCTTCCACCAACTTAAAAATGCCCTGAGTTCCAAAAGATTTCGCTGAAGGTTCCGAAATACCTCGACGAAATCCCGCCAAGCTCCGAAATCGTTCCTCAGCCGGTTCAAGGCCACAGCCGCCCTGACACACGCTTCCTTTGGGTGCTGAACATAAGAAAAGGATGGATTGGAGGAAATGGTCTTGAGCAGATCTTGTACGGCGTCTTCGATAGACGTCCATTCCCTCGTGAGCTCGTCCAACAGAGCAGGATTAATGACTCGCGTGTTGGGTTTGTGACTGTGGGCTTGCCACATGATCTTCTCAACGGAGCGAGTAATAACATCAGAAGGAATAGAGGGATGTGGCAATGGTATGGGGATCCATGCGAGATAGGGAAACTGATGGCGATACAACTGAGGGTAAACCGTCCACTCGTGGGCTCCCCAGAAGCCGTCTGTGCCGATAATAACCGCTGATTGAGGAGGGGGAGTTGGGATGGCATTGACGTTGGCACCTAGTATTATAAATTCAGGCCTCCAGTCGTCAGCAGAAGCCCAGCACCTATAATTGATTCCGGAGGGAGGAGTAGACATGGTTCTGCTCATCCCAAGTTAGTTGATGCCAGTGCATAGAGGAAAACGACGAGGCCACAACTCACAACTAAGGTGGAAGGCCTGAGGGGTAGTGGTTAAAAGACTAGAAAATATGCGCAGGGCGTTTCTGGGAGGTAAAGAGGAACTGACGGTTGGAATGGGTAACAGTAAATCCACAAAATACGGCCAAACAATGGATCTCTACTGTTCGAGTAGTTTGCGTGAGGGAACGAGTGAGTCAGAGCTGAGAATCTTAAGCCGAGGAGGTAAGGAGGAGGAGACTCAGGTGAGACATGAACGAAGAGGACTTAAGTTCATTACCTAAGGCTCTCCATTTGCTGACTTCCTGCACGCTGCAAGCCAACTGAAACATTGTCTGGCTTTCTTCAGTGGATCCACCCCCCTTCTGTCTTGGTGTCGACGCACCATCAGACTCAACGTACATTGGGCTCTAGGACTTTTCGCTTTCATTGTTCGCTTAGTGTTTTTTGGTGCTGGCTATCGTGTTTGTCGTCCCGTTTTCTTGCACTTGCGTCAACTGACTTCTGGATGAGCAGGATCATGCCCTCCCCTCCTCCCCATACGTGCTGGGCCGACGCCGATGCCTGGCGATCCGGATTCGTAATACTAGGTGCCAACACCAACGCCATCCCGACCCCCCCTCCCCAGTCGCAAGTTATCATCGGCACAGACGGTTTCTGGGGGGCTCACGAGTGGACGGTATATCCACAGCCGCACCGGCGTGAATTTCCGTACCTCGCCTGGATACCTCTGCGCCAGTCAAATACTACCGTTCCCTCCAACGTCCTCACTTACTCCGTTGATAAGTCGATGTGGCAAGTTCATCCCGACAAATCCAACATCCGGGTCGTCAATCCTACTTTGTTGGACAAGCTCACGAAAGAATGGATGTCTATTAAAGCTGCTGTGCAAGATCCATTTAAAACCATTTCTTCCGACCCATCTTTTTCTCCTGTTCGACACCCAATGGAAGCGTATGTTAGGGCGGTTGCAGCCTTGAGCCGGTTGGAGGATGACTTCGGGGCCTGGCGGGATTTCGTCGAAGTTTTTCGAAACCTTCAACGGTATCTTTTGGAGCTCCGTGCTTTTTTGGACTGGTGGAAGGATATTCGCGCTGGTGACGACTTTCGGTCTCCCATTCGTGCACCAACTCGGGGCGCCATCTTTGAAGACGCGCAGCTGTATGAGACCTATGTGCGCCGGTCCTTAAGGGCTTTCCTTCTCGTTCACAGGTCAATGTTGTGCTCGATCTTGCAAAGGAAGTTAAATTGTTGCCTCGCAAATCGTGCACGACACAGCCCATGTCCCTCCAGCCCCTCACTCATTCTCTTCCTCATTGGTATTACCCCCCACTTGTGCGCGACGTCATAACAGAACTGGAGACCGCTGCTCGGGGTTACGCGGAGCGTTTGGATACCTTCAATTCGACGAAGGGGTTCAAGCGTAAGCAGGACAAAACAAAGAACAGAACAAACGACCAAGGTGCGCCCATTCTATATCTTTCCTGACTTGGAGAATGACCTGTGCATAGCCGGTCGCAGAGCCAAAAAGGCCAAGACGATCATGACCTCCCTGGCCACTCATCCAAATAACCAGGAACTGAGACGCCTCACCGATGCTGGGGCAGCACCAGACTGGTCCCCAGGGACACAAGAAGTCTGGACGCATGCCTTGGGCCACGTCAGCTACCTCAATCTCGCTTCCCAGGTGTCACCTCGTCGCTTCGTGTTCCCCCCCGTCCACCTC
This sequence comes from Lactarius hengduanensis, assembly GCA_021525025.1. NCBI lineage: Eukaryota > Fungi > Basidiomycota > Agaricomycetes > Russulales > Russulaceae > Lactarius > Lactarius hengduanensis. The sequence goes on from JAKELI010000127.1 coordinate 93,759, forward strand.
TTCTGGGGTGGTGAGCCCCAGAACCAACGCATCTACAATCACCATTACCTTGTACTCTTCGATGAAATCAAGAATCGACCCGAGCGCGACCTTCCCGCCCTCACCACCCAAGAATGGAGGTCCATTCTGGGAAACACATATTGGAAGAAACAGTGGCCCAAGCACAACGGGAATAATCCATCGACCTTTGACCCCAACGTGTTCTGGAAGTACGGGGGCTCTCTCTTTTTCGGCGATGAGCGGAGTGCCGATGTTGCTGCGGGGCGTTATAACCCCACGAGCCGATTGTCCTGCCATTGCGACGTCCAGTTGGCCACAGCGGATGACACCGACATCCGCCAGGTGGTTGTATACCACCTCAACTCGTTCCACGTGTATGAGGAGATCAGGGAAATGGAACGCCTCCAGTTCCCTGTCCACTTTCGAGAAGCGATGGAAAGGTCAAACTCTTACACTCAATGAGATCGTGGAGATGTGGGACCCGTCAAAGGGCGGTGTTAATCCCGACTTTTTTTGTGACAAGAACTCGTGGCGACGTTGGGTTCGGGCCGTACGCGACGTTGTAGTAGATTGGGATGGTTTCGATCGCTGGGACTGGGGCTGTCTCTCAAACGTGAGGGAGCTGGGTATCGACAAGCTCTCGGGACGAGACTTTCATAAGTTCACTGTTTGTCTGCTCGCGTTTTTCATTCACTCGTTTGTTCAACGCCTAGGTTACTATCCGTCGCCCCTACGTTGTCCTCCCACCCATACTGGTCATACTTGTGTTGATCACCGAAAAGGGTTTGGCAACGGACTCATCGATTTTCCTCTTTCTGACGAGTAGAATGTCTGGCCCACGTATGTTATCTTTTTTCAATGAAATCAACTATCTCTCCGCACGTCCCCGAACCCTACACGTCCTTTCCCTCAGACGTACGACCTCCAGCTACTGCACCCCAGACTCTATCTCAGCGCAGTGCCTCCCCTCGCCATATCCTAAGCGCGGTCGGGCTGTCCCTCACGACGGGGAAGTACAAGTGGCCCGACGTCGATCTGCTCGTTGAAGATCGGCTCCCTAGTCGCGTTGAAGATTCGGATGTCGGCGTGAAGATTTATCACCATTGTGTAACCGAGGTACGCAAGCTGAAAGGTTTGTTTAGTGACGCCAAGGCATAAAAAAAAAGGTAAACCTACTATATTTTCGACAGGGACAACGATATATTCCGTTGCCCAAGTCAAGGCACGGTGAAGGACCACCTGAATGTCGAAGAAAGGCATTGTGCGGTCGAGTGGAATGTGTGAAAGGATGGAGAGTACGAGATAATTGGGTTAACGGTGAGTGCAGCAAGAGGACGAGACCGAGCGCTTACGGTTTGTCGACTCATGCCTCGCATCCTCGCGCCTCCTCACGCCTTTTCGTATCTCTTCGCGCCTCTTCATGTCTCCTCACGCCCCCTCATTCCTCCCCACGCCCTCTCGCGCCTCGTTGCTCCTTGTCGCGCCCCTTCACGCCTCCCCGCGCCTCCCCACGCCTCGTCGCGCCCCCTCACGCCCTCACGCCCTCCCGTGCCCCTCCGCGCCTCCCAGTTCCTCCCCGCTCCTCCTCACGCCCTTCCACGCCCATATGCGCCTCTTCGCGCCACTTCACGTCCCCTCACGCCTTGTTGCGCGCCCAGATGCCCCGATGCGCCCCTTCACTCCCCCTCGCGCCTTCTCACGCCTCCTCACGCATCGCCGCTCGTCGTTCCCATTCGCGTCCCCTCACGCGTCCCCTTGCTCCTTCATGCTCCTTCACGCCCCGCCGCGCCTCGTCGCGCCCCCTCACGCCTCCCCGCGCTTCCCCGCGCCTCGTTCGCGCCTTCTCACGCGTCCTTACTCATATTTGTGTGCACGAGACATCATTTCAGAAAAAAAAAGTATCATTCTTCCTGTACAATAGTTAGCAATGTATTCTATGGTATTTTGAAGCGAAAATCGAGACAACTGTTGAGCCAATAGCGACGTGATATATATACCATATTAGGAAGGAATGGAACTCAGCAGCCATGGCTGAGCTGTAGCTCAGCCAGCGCTAGCCGGGATCAACCGGCTCGGAGCCAGATCTAGCCAGGAACTCATAGCTTGGCTGTAGCCCGGCTGAATCCGGCGCAGCTTGTGGCTCCAGCCGGCTCTAGCCGAGCGGTGGCAACACTAATAGGGCTACACGTAGACCAAATGATCACAGCGGATGTCAAACTCGGATACTCGGCGTTGCACGATCTCGTGAGAGAGACGTATAAGGGCGACCCACAAGGTAAAGAGGGCAGCGAATGCAATAAAGCGGAGTATGGACAGCGCGTCGGTATAAGACGGCAGTGAGAGGAAAAGGGATGAAAGAAGGGATATGGCGCTTTGCAGACAGCCAACAGCTAAGAACAGGATGGGTAGAACAACCAAAGGTCTATTCAGCGTACAACCAGCAGACAGCTAGAAGTAGCAAGGCAATTGGGTGGTATAGTCCAAGAAGTTAAGCTTAGGTCTTCAGCGACCATAAGCCCAAAGCTATATACTACAGCAAGGAGGTTTGAACCCCAGCTTGCAACTCCAAAACCCTAATACACGGGTCCTAGGAATGAGTCACAACGAGTCAGAGATAAGAGTCAGCCAATGGCATAAGGCACTCATGGCACAAGTCAGCGATAAGGGAACACGAGGCGTAATCCATCAGAATCAAGGTACAATTGATGCAGGCATGTACGAGTCATCAAACACGAGGCGGTCTAGGTCGGTCCAGGCACAAGCTCATCTGGAACCATCTGGTGCGGGTCTAGCCAGGTCACGTGCCAGGGTCACATGACGGGCGTTTATGAGAGATCACGTGATCTACTCCCAAGGCTTCTGAGCGCTTCCAGGGTGGTAGTGATAGTCACGTGACTCAGCTTTGGTTACTTGGGCACTCTCAGCCACAAGTCTCATAACTTGGCTTTCCTCGTCGTCATACTTGTCGGCACGTGTTCTTCTCACGGCGGTATTCGAGGTCTTGGCGGGTGATCGGGGGACGGTCGAGGGCGAAACCGTAACATCGATGTCAACTAGGTTCCCTCCACGAGTGACAGGGGTAGGTATATCCACTGCCTTCGTTCCACTGGGCGAGGTTTCGTTCGGCTCCCCACCCGTCTGTTGTGCGGCGGACGACTTGTCGTCGTTCGTCAGGGTTCTGTGGGTCTTGCGAGGGCTCGATGTGGGCCCGAGCGATATCTGTAAATTTATCCAGGGTGAGTCCGGAGCGAGTCTGTCTCGCGTGCAACGTCTCAGAGGGTTCGAGTGATGTTTTGGACTTGAAAACTGCTCAAGGTCTAAGCGGGAACACAAAGCGATGTATTCCTAGTCGTGGCTCCCGGTGGGCTCGAACGTGAGCGTCGGGATGTAGAAGCTAGTCTTGTGTTACGATCCAGCCGGATCGTTCGGCTGACGTAGCAAGTCACGTGATTTGTTCCGCACAAATCCTAAGCGTACTGCAACAAGGCAGCAGGGAATCTAACCAGATGTAGGAGTAGAGGGGAGATTCAGACAAGGTAAAGCAAGTTTGGCTGGTATTTGTCAAAGACTAGCTTAGAGCTAGTCTTTACTACCAAGTACACTATTTATACAAACTAAGGTACTACTGGGTACTTGACTTAGTGCAGAAATACAGAATGATGACTAAGGTAAGCTTAGTCATCCTAATCAGATCAGTAGGAAGCAATACAAGTGGAGTAAGGGGAAGAAGCGTGGAATCAGAAGTATAGAAGCAAGACCAAGACATCAGAAGTGAGTCCGAGTTACCGTGACGATGTCACGTGATCGTGACAACGACAGCAGCAAAGACGGCAATGACGACGGCAGCAAAGATGGCAATGACGACGGCAGCAAAGACGGCAATGACGACGGCAGCAAAGACGGCAATGACGACGGCAGCAAAGACGGCAATGACGACGGCAGCAAAGACGGCGATGACGACGGCAGCAAAGACGGCAGCAAAGACGGCGATGACGACAGCAGCAAAGACCGCAGAAAACGGTGACGACGCGACAGACGGCGGGGGGCAATGACAACGCAGGGGGCTTTGTAGATCACACGGATAGGACAATCAATGTATTTGAGTAGATGTACAGTAGTATCTATCATTGCCAAATCCCCGAGCCCGCAACGCGCAACGCTCGCGTTGAGCTTGACGCTGACCGGCATGTAAACTTGCGACGCGAACCCGCTGTGCCAACCCACACAGGATTTGATACCCGCACAACCCGCGAGTACCCATACCCGTCGTGACTGGTACCCATACCCGTGAGCACAGTCTGCACAGGTACAGGTTTCACACGGGTGCGGGACGGGTAAGGCCCGAGTGACCCACGGGTTACCCTCAGTAAAAAGAAAAGTCGGCCAGTAGTCAGATGGTAGTCAGAAATTTTGCCAAAAGTCAAGAGATAGTCATTTTGTAGTCAGCTTGTAGTCAGTTCAGAGTCATATAACTTAGAGAACAACTATAATTGAGGTGATGCAGGTGGGATCTACCATAGGTATGGGGAATATGGGGAATATGGGGAATATGGGGGGGATATTGGGATAGGGGTGGGGAACATAGGGATGGGGGAGGGGAACATAGAGAGGGGGGATATAGGGATGGGGGAGGGGAATATGGGGAGGAGGAATATGAGGATGGGGGAGGGGAACATGGGGAGGGGGAATATGGGGATGGGGGAGGGGAATATGGGAAGGGGGGATATAGGGAGAGGAATATGGGGAGAGGGGATATGGGGAGGGGGGATATGAGGATGGGGGAAGGGGAGGAGAATATGGGAAGGGTGGATATAGAAATATGGGGAGGGGGAATATGAGGACAGGGGAGGGGAACATGGGGAGGGGGAATATGGGGATGGGGAGTGTGGGAATGGAGGAGGGGAATATAGGAAAGGGGGATATAGGGATGGGGGAGAGGAATATGGGGAGGAGGAATATGAGGATGGGGGAGGGGAACATGGGGATGGGGGAGGGCAATATGGGAAGGGGGAATATGGGGATGGGGAGGGGAATATGGGAAGGGGGGATATAGGGAGAGGAATATGGGGAGAGGGGATATGGGGAGGGGGGATATGAGGATGGGGGAGGGGAGGAGAATATGGGAAGGGGGGATATAGAAATATGGGGAGGGGGAATATGAGGACAGGGGAGGAGGGAACATGGGGAGGGGGAATATGGGGATGGGAGTGGGGATATGGGGATGGGGAATGTGGGGATGGGGAATGTGGGGATGGGGAAGGAGGATATGGGGAGGGAGGAGGGAGGAGGGGGAGGGGAATATGGGAAGAGGGGATGTAGGGATGGGGGAGGGGAACATGGGGAAGGTGGATATGGGGATGGGGGAGAGAGAGGGGAATATAGGACGAGGGGCTATCGGGTATGGGAAGTGGAACATAGGGCTGGGGGGATATTGGATGGGGGAGGGGTGACTATAGGGATGGTGGGAGAGGAATATCGGGAGGATGAACTTATATGCGGGGGGAAAGGGGAACCATGGGGAGGGGGAATGGGGAGGGGAATGTGAGGATAGGTGCAGGGAATGTGGGGATGGGGAATATAGGATGAGGAATATGGGAATGGGGGATATGGGGAGGAGAATATGGGAAGGGGGAATATTGGGGAGAGAAATATGGGGAGGGAGAATATGAGGACAGGGGAGGGGAACATGGGGAGGGGGAATATGGGGATGGGGGTGATATGGAGATGGGGAATGTGGGGATAGAGGATATGGGGATGAGGGATATGGGGATGAGGGATATGATATGGGGATGAGGGGATGGGGAGGGGGGAATATGGAGATAGAGGGAAACATGCAGATAGGGAATTATAGGATGGGGGGAATATGAATATGGAAGGGTAGTGTTGGAGATGTTCAGTCTTAGAGGTTTGAACTGAATTCAAACCATTTAAATCAGTTTGGGTTTGGAGAATCCTGGCTTAACTCAATAGTTTGGTTTCTGTTTGGGACCCCTAAAGCCATTCCAAACTGATTAAGAACAAGTGCTTTATAATTGTTCAATCAACAGCTAAATGTAATTTAAACTAGGTTTGAACTGAATCAAACTGATTATTGAGCAATTTAAAACATGTATTTTTAAATGGTTTGGAATAGTTTGGAGCAGCAGGCTTCCAGAGGCATGACCCTATACATTGGGGTCAATGCATATAATACAGGGCATCTGTAAAACCAGTAGGTGTTCAGAGCTGTTCAAAGCATCCTTGAACAGCTCTGAACACCTACTGGTTTTACAGATGGCCCTACTCTGATACCTTATGATTCTTGCTGTTATGATTTTAGACCCCTTTCTCTCCTTTGCTTACTTTCATCCCTTCCATTCCACTGAGAGGCCCTGTACTATCATGCGCCATGTATATCTTATCTGTTCCTATCTCCCGCTTATGGCTCCACTGATTCATGGGGACTTCGGACCTGTTTCACAAGCTGTTTCAGCCATTTCTGTTATCATCTGATGTCTGCATGACACCGTGCAATCCCCTCATTTACATTCTGGGATCATCTTACCTTGTTAGCTCACTAGAACCAGTATCCTAGGATTGCACCATGTGTTTGTACTTTACAAACACCATGTACTAGTATATAAGTCACGCACTACCTAGCTTGTATGGTAGACTTGACTTCTTGTGTAAATACCACATCGTTGTCTCACAAATCCCCTTGAACTCACCTTTGCGCTTGAGTCATCCATTTCGCTTGCCCTTCGCACTTAAGCCTATTAAGTATTTCCACATCATTAAACTGAGTCTTAACCGACTCAACCCTTTCTGTGACCCAAGTGACTTACAAAGTACACGTTGTACTTAACGCCCCTGTGGTGGCATTACACTTGCCTTCAAGTTGATTCTTGCACATCTCCATTTACAAATTACACTGCAGTAGTATAACTGTATAAACTGTACACTCTGTAGACTTGAATATATTCATGCAAAGGGGCCTGGGCTCTCTGCCAAATATAAGTGATCTGATCAGCCATTTGCAAGTTATTTAACTGGCTCTTAGATCAGCTCAGCTGAAGTGTAACCAAGCTGGTTAGAATACTCAGGAATTGAACATCAGATCACTTAGAGTTGGCAGAGAATACCCCAGCTTCTGAGGGGGTCTACCTCTCCAAATATTTCCATATTTTTAGCTATTTTATTTCTTGATATTCTAATAGAGTGCCTCAGGCTAGGGATTACCAGGGGTCGGCAAAACCCGCAGGGGTTTCGGCTAAGGGTTTGCCGGGTACGGGTAAGGGTAAGCGATCTCAAACCCTTGCAAACCCGTACCCGTACCCCCGGGTATTCTTTATTTCTTTATTTTTTTTTCCTTTCCTCCAACCTCCATCAGTCCTTCCCGGAACCACGCAAACGGACAACGGCGACGCGAATTCCCCGTAAGATGGCCATTAGGCCACTTGCAAGCAGGCCGCGCGTCCCCGCAATCCCGCAGGTACGGGTAGTACAGCTGGCAGACAGTGGTAGTCCAGTAATGTACATTTAAAATCTACATACTACACACTATCTACTAGTAGCTAGAAGCCCAGAAGCTGTCCGATACTCCGAGTTGTCGAATCGAATCGCCGTCGTCGTCCTTGTGTAGTGTGGTGCCAGTGTGCCGTCGTCAAGGCCGTCGTCGTCGCATTGTCGTCGCATTGTCGTTGCGTCGTTGTCGTGTGTTGTCGTTGTCGTGTGTTGTCGTTTTCGTGTGGTGTCGTTGTCGTGTATCGTCGTTGCCGTGTGTTGTTGTTGTCGCTGTCGTCTTACTGTTGTTGTCGTTGTTGTTGTTGTCTTGCTGTTGTTGTTGTCGCGTTGTTGTAGGCTGTTGAGTTGTCGTAGTCGCGTTGTTGTAGGCTGTCTGCGTTGTTGTAGGTTGTCGCGTTGTCGTAGTCGCCCCGTTGCCGCAGCCTTGCCTGTTGTTGCGCCGTCACTGTGGTTAACAAAATCAAATCGACAATCACCGGGCCGGGCACGTTGGAAAGGTAACCGGTAATTCACCACGCTTTGGGAACCGTAACGCGTGACTTACTAGCACTGACCCAGACGACGACACTTGCGGCGACAACGACGATGGCATCAACTGCAAGCCCCCTGCCAATGCACTGGCAGCCACTGGCGCCCGTGACATCTTCGACGCAGCCCCCGACCCCGAGTTGCACAACCACTGCGACCCTGGCAGCGTGGCAACAACCCCAGCACCGGCAAGAATAGCAAGGCGACGCCAATGGCGATTCAACCACGCCGACGGGGCGGTGTCCGACTCGACCACAACAGCGACCACAACGGCAGTGAAGACGACAGCAATGGCAACGGCATTGCAGCATCGGACGACAACGACAGCACGACGGATGACAACGACGATACGACGGACAACATCGACATGACGGATGTCGACGACAACACGATGGACGACAACGGCGACACGACGGACGACCACGGTGACACGACGGACGACAACGGCGACACGACGGACGACAACGGCGACACGACCGACGACGACGACGACACGACCGACGAGACAGACGACGGTTGAGGGACGCGACGACGGCGGGGGCAGTCACGCAGCGACGCTTGCAGTGGGCCCTAGTACTACTGTATTACTGTACTTATAGTTATTCTTGCTAGTTCTGTGGTAATAACCAGTCGGCCATGTTGAGTTGTAGACCGAGTAGCCGTGACCCGTGCGGGTCACCTGAACCCGCGCAAACCCCCCCATCGACCCGCCTCAACCCGCCTCAACCCCTACCCCTACCCGCTTCAACCCCTACCCCTGGCTAAGGGGTAGGGGTTTTCACGGGTAGGGGTAGGGGTACGGCCGAAATTACCCCGGGGTTACCCTGGTAATCCCTACCTCAGGCTGCTTGCACTTATCACTGTGCCATTCAAATAACTCGAAAGTACTGATCAGATAGCTTAGAGTTGGCATAGGACCCCTCTGCTTCTAATCTGATCTAGCTCCATAAATATTTTCACATTTTTATATTTTATTTTCTGAGATATCAGGTAGTTGGCTACTCAAATTGACTTGGATAAAAAATGATGCTCGAGACCCGGGCGACTTCCGGGCTGAAGTTTAATTTGTGGCGTGGGGAGGTACGCCACTTGGCCGCCCGCAACTTTGTTCGAATTCCAACACCCCCCACTTTCTGCCCACCTCTTCCACTTCCTCGTTCCCACCATCACGGCAAACGGCAAATACGAAGACGCACTGGCAAGTACTCAGACACACAGGCCGCCCTGCCGCCGCCAAGGTATTCTTTTTTTCTCTTTGTCTTCGTCGCTAAACCCAAGCGCTAACCCGTGCGGGCGACAAGGACAGTGGCGGCCACGTCATCTCCGTCTCAAAGGCTACCATACCACGCGGCCTCATAGTAGATAAGTTCGTTTCTTTTCTTTTTACTGTCCCATTTTGAACTGACGGAGGACGGACCCCTCCCTTCGCCTCGCGCACATACAGGCCACCCCACTCACCTGCCCCCGTCTCCAGGACCACGCAAGCCACGCCACCGCACCCCGCGGGGCTCGTCTTCCTCCCGGCGTCACCACCTCAACACGCCTGACTCGGGCGGCCGCCCCCTCGACCCCGCCCGCCACCGCCACCATCGCCGCCATCTCGACCACCCTCAACTGCCACCGATGCACGTTTGCCGCCCGCCCCTGCCGCCGCTTTGCCCTCAACCGCCACCCCCGCCTTACCGCCATCACCGCCGCTACCGACCACCACCACGCCAGCAACGCCACGCCGCATCAACCCGACCCGCCGCACCCCCATCAACGCCCGCCCCAACTCACGAGCAACGTCACCGCCCGCCTCAATCGCCACCACCACCCTACCAAGTACCCACCCATCCAAGGCAACGCCACCACAACGACGACCACCCCACGCCAGCAACGTCACCGCCGCGTAACCCGACCCGCCGCCCCGCCATCAACGCCGCCGCCGCAGCCCCCAACTCCACACGCCACGTCACCGCAGCAACACCAACCGCCCCGCGCCCTCGCACCCCACCAAACCCCATCCCGCTCAACCGCCTGGCCCGACCTCGTCCCCCTATAGTATTAGTAGTTTTATGTAGTTTTATTACAATAAATGAATAATTTATTTATTGTCTGTAATTTGCGTGTGAAATTAAATTGATTCGGGAATTTGTTGTGACTGTCACTGACTATGAAATGACTACAAAGGGACTATGGATGGACTTGACTACGATATGACCATATAGTGACTAAGAAAGTGGCCATGGATTATGCAAGAAAACTGACTACCAATTGACTACTAATTGACTACCAATGTCAATTGGTAGTCAATTATAGTCGAAAAAAACGACATGTAGTCAATTGGTAGTCAATTGAACCACCTGACTATATCTGACTACTATCTGACTACTGGCCGACTTTTCTTTTTACTGA